>CANTUR010000441.1:0-132295 GCA_947683625.1 Mallotus nudiflorus | reverse complement strand
GTAGCAAGCCTAAAAATAAAATAAATCATGCAATAATAACAATAACCATATAATATGCAGCGAAAATAAAAATCATAAATATAACAATAACATTTCCATCAACTGGATTTAAATCAAAACTCATCTCATATATATAAATCTCTTAATACAAATCCAGTTTCAATATAATACATCTCTTTAAATAAAATACATGAAATCCCACATTTTAATTCATAACTACTGCAATGTCTAGATTATAAAAATAAGACTCAAGTAAATAATTTACACAAAGAAGCCGGGGCGGAAGAAATCCGGCGTATCGACCTGCTACTGAGGTCTGAGGATGTTGACTCTCCTGAAAAATTATCAACAGAGGGGAGTCAGACCTCACTGAGTGAATTACTATAATATATATACATACACACTAAGTGACAATGCATACAATCAACAGTATATATATAATATGTATATATACAGGCAAATATACACACAGATGCAATAAAATCATTTTATATATATATTTTATCTGAAAATCATCTTTTATGAAGGATCACATAGAACCCTAGAATATCGCAACCTCAAAAATAGTGTTAGACAACACTCTAGCCATATAGGCTCACTTATTCCAAATATATCCACTTAATCCATTTAGACAGTAGACTGGCCCTGAGACACTAAGTCAACCGAGCTCCAGCAGTCTGACTGCCAGTGTGATTGGCCCCGAGACACTAAGTCAACCGAGCTCCAGCAATCACACCCAATCACATCTCACACATCAATAATCACATTCAATCAATATCCACAAATAAGTTAGTATTATAGCCTAAATACTATAGGCGTACCGGTACGTACTCGGTCCTAGTGCTGCCCACTAGGTAGCACGTTCTATCGATATCCTTCATTAATAATATAAAACATTCATTCACAAAAATAAATGATGCATGAAGTTCAATAAAATATCAACATAAACCATATATATACTAGAAATATACCAAAAGTAAACCAAGTATATTTCGAGTATATATATGTCAAATGAATTCAATCAAATTATAAATTAAGTTGGAAATATATTTAAAAACATTTTAAATATATTTTATTAACAAAACATGTATACAATTTATTATATACCAAAAATAAACTAAAAATAAACCAAAATATAACTTAAGAAATAATCAAATTATTTATGCATATTTAATCAACACAAAACATGCATTTCTAAATCATGCATCATAAGCATATATATATAGTATAGTAACTCACCTAGTGCGCTCCATGAGATGGATCCGACGGGCCTGGTCCACTAGCCCTCGGTCTCGGCGCAACTAAACCAAAAAATAACGACAGACATTAGAATAACCCTAACAGAAATCCTAGAATTCGATCTAGAGTATTAAACACAGAATCAGAAATTAGGGTTCGACCGGATATCACGTTTTACGAGAATTTTACCGAAAATTCGATAGAACCTCCCCTGTAAAATGGACATCTCTCTACTCAAAAGAGTAGAGCCGACCCTGCAAAGAAACACACTTCGAAAATAAACACCACATCTCATTCATAACCCCTCGGTCGGACTCCAGACTACAGTCCACCGACCGGGGTCCACAAACACAGAACAATTCTGATAATACCAAAAATATCCTTAAAACCTAAAAATACATTTTATAGGTAGAAATTACATAATTAACCTTTAAACACAATAAAAACCGATAAAACTCATTTTATTAGTAAAACCGTATATTATATATATAATTGAAAATAATTCACGAAAAATAGTTTTAATTAGTTAAAAATACTAAATAATTTGTAGAAATCATTTTTATACCTTAAATAACTTTTAAAACCAATTAAATTACATTTTTAGCCAATTTAGGGTAAAATTACCAAAATACCCCTATATATATAAATATACTAAAATTACTTCAAAAATTCACCAAAAATTATACAATTATCCAAAATTAATGTTCTCAACATATTTGTCAATAATATCAATAATTAAACTCAATTACCCAATTAATTTCAAATAAAAACACATTTAACCTAATTTTCCCAAAATTCCATAAACTTCAATAATTCAAAATAAATACTTAGAAATTCATAAAAATTCCAAATAAATTCCTATAATTCATTTCAATACCTAATTTAACCATAAAACACAATTTCATAATTTAAATAATTAATTTCTGAAAATTAGAAAATAATATTAAATATTCAAAAATACCCAAAAATCCAAACAATCTCCAAAAATTCCACAAAAATTCATACATGTAGATTAAGCTACTAGGATCAACATTTGTGAAGGGATTTTCCATGAATCAATCAATTCGAAGCTCAAAAAAATTGAAAACCCTAATGTGACCGAATTGAGTTTTAGCTCAAACCTCAAAATCCACTTGATTTCAGGCCGAAAGGAGCTTATAATTGGAATCATCGGAGCTCAAGGAGTCGATGAAGACCGGCGGTGCATGAAATGGTGGCCGGAATCGTCGTCGATGGTGAGAAGCTCAACTTGCTGCCATGGCGGATTTCGGGCGATCCAGCGAGCTTCCGATGGCCTGGTCAGGTCAAAGGGGAAGAGGAAGGAAGGGGAAGGAGGTTGGCGGCAGCTGGTGGCAGCAAAGGGCGGTCCGACGTGCTGGAACGGGAGGCGCAGTGAAGGTAGACGATCGGGAGAGAAGAAGGAGAGGGAGGGGCTAAACGGTAATTTGGCAAATCCTTTTGATTTTTAATGTATATATGTATATATATATATATACTTTACACTATATAATAAAATAATATTATATTATACACATTAAATATACACCACACACATAAAATTTAATATTTTAATAATTTATACTAAATAAAAATAATTAAATAACAATAAAACTAATAAATAATTAATAAAATATTAGGGTAATACTAAACCCTAATTAAATAAATATTGCACACATAGGCTTTATTTAGTATTTTAAAAATACGTATGAGTTCATGCAAGTCCGAAAATATATTTAAAATAATTAATAATAAATTATTTACGTGAAAATTTCCCCGAAAATGCAAGTCCCGGGAAAATTTTACGTAAAGTACTGTAAATAATACACAGTAATTAAAATAGATTTTAAATACATATCAACTCGTGAAAATATCGTAATATATATTCAAAAATTATTAACACTGCATATCCCAGTACAGTGTAAAAATATTTTAAAAACAAGGGATATTACAGTCTTCCCCCCTTATAAGAATTCATCCCCGAATTCCAAAAAAACAAGATCAAGAAGGAAAGAGATACGGGTAAGAAGCTCGCATCTCAGCTTCAGTCTCCCACGTATGCTCCTCGACTCTATCGCTACGCCAGAAAACCTTGACCATCGGAATCTATTTCGACCGCAACTGTCGAACTTGATAATCTACGATCGCCACAGGTTCTTCCACAAATGTCAAATCTTCACTCACTTTCACACTGTCAGGTTGCAACACGTGTGAAGGGTCTGAGATATACTTCCTTAGCATCGAGATATGAAATACTGGATGCACTTGTGACATACTCGGAGGCAAATCCAACCGATATGCAACAGTGCCAACTCTCTCCAGAATCTCAAACGGTCCAATATATCTCGGTGCTAACTTACCCTTCCTACCAAATCTCATCACACCTTTTATCGGAGATACTTTTAGAAAAACGAAATCTCCAACTTGAAACTCCACATCTCTGTGCTTAGGATCCGCATAACTCTTCTGTCTGCTAATTGCAGTCTCTAACCTGCGCTTGATCACGGCGACTTTCTCTGCAGCATCCTGAACCATCTCTGGTCCCGTCAAAGCTCTCTTACCAATCTCATCCCAACTCAACGGGGATCTACACTTCCTTCCATACAACGCCTCATACGGTGCCATACCAATACTGCTATGGTAGCTGTTATTATATGCAAACTCAACAAGTGGCAAATGATCATCCCAGCTACCTCCCAAATCCAAGACACACATCCTCAACATATCTTCCAGTGTCTGGATCGTCCTCTCAGACTGACCATCTGTCTGAGGATGAAAAGCAGTACTGAAATCCAACCTAGTGCCCATCGCTTCCTGCAACTTCTGCCAAAAACGAGAAGTAAACACTGAACCTCTATCTGACACAATGGACACAGGTACTCCATGAAGGAACACAATATGCTTCACATACAACTTCACCAATCTAGTAACTGAATAAGTGGCTTTCACAGGCAAGAAATGTGCAGACTTCGTCAACCTATCTACAATCACCCAGATGGAATCGTATCCATCCTTAGAACAAGGTAAACCGACCACAAAATCCATAGCTATCCTTTCCCACTTCCACTCGAAAATAGGAAGAGGCTGAAGCTTCCCAGAAGGCTTCTGATGTTCGGCTTTCACTTGCTGACACGTCAAGCACTTCACAACATAATCAGCGACATCCTTCTTTAATCCATCCCACCAGTATAGATCTTTGATACTGTGGTACATCTTAGTAATGCCCGGATGAACGCTGTAAGCTGTAGAATGTGCTTCCTCTAAAATCTCCTCTCTCAAATTATCCACATCAGGAACACACAATCTACCACTGATCCATAACACACCATCATCATCAAGCGTGAAATCAGTGAACTTCCTTGCCCTGACATTCTCTGCAAGCTCTTCTAGAATAGGATCTCGGCTCTGAGCTACTTTAATCTTATCCCTCAGTACAGATCGTACCTTAAATTGAGCTAGCAGTCCACCTGATCTACTAATTTTCATCATCAGACCTTGATCCACCAACAAATGAAATTCCTAGATCAATGGTCTCCTCTCAAGACCAATGTGAGCAAGACTACCTGAGGACTTCCTACTCAAGGAATCTGCTACAACATTAGCTTTACCTAGATGATATAAGATCTCACAATCATAATCCTTTAACAATTCTAACCATCTTCTCTGCCTCAGATTCAAATCTCTCTACTGAAAAATGTACTTAAGGCTCTTGTGATAAGTAAATATCTCACAAGTCACCCCGTACAGATAATGTCTCCAAATCTTCAAAGCAAAGATCACTGCAGCCATCTCTAGGTCATGTGTAGGATAGTTCTGCTCATGCTTCTTCAACTGCCTTGAAGCATAGGCTATCACCCTTCCATTCTGCATCAACACACAACCAAGACCAATTCTAGAGGCATCACAGTAAACTGTGAACTTATCCACACTATTAGGCAAAGCTAACACTGGCGCTGTGGTCAACTTCTCCTTCAATAACTGAAAACTATTCTCACAAGCTTATGACCACTCAAACCTAACATTCTTCTGAGTCAAGCGAGTCATAGGGGATGCAATTCTGGAAAAATCCTGCACAAACCACCTATAATACCCGGCTAAACCCAGAAAACTCTGAATCTCTGTAACAGAAGTAGGTCTAGGCCATTCAGACACTGCCTCAATCTTCTGTGGATCAACCTGAATACCTTCTTTAGACACTACATGTCCAAGAAAAGAAATACTCTCCATCCAGAAATCACACTTCGAGAATTTAGCATAAAGCTAATGATCTCTCAGTGTCTGTAGTATAATCCTCAAATGATATACATGCTCTTCCATACTCCTGGAATAAACCAGTATATCATCAATGAAGACTACCATAAACTGATCCACATACGATCTGAATACCCTGTTCATCAGGTCCATAAAAGCTGCTGGTGCATTAGTCAAACCAAAAGACATCACCAAAAACTCATAATGACCATATCGAGTGCGGAACGCTGTCTTAGGAATATCAGATTCACTAATCCGCAACTGATGATAACCCAACCTCAAGTCAACCTTAGAAAAGAACTGTGCACCCTGTAACTGATCAAACAAATCATCTATCCTCGGGAGAGGATACTTGTTCTTCACTGTTACCTTATTAAGCTCTCTGTAGTCAATGCACAGTCTCAGGGTACCATCCTTCTTCTTCACAAACAGAACTGGTGCACCCCAAGGAGAAACACTAGGTCTGATAAAACCCTTATCCAATAACTCTTGCAACTGCTCCTTCAACTCTTTCAACTCTGCAGGAGCCATTCGATAGGGTGGCATAGATATAGGAGTAGTACCTGGAACCACATCTATACAAAACTCTATCTCTCTGTGAGGTGGTAAACCTGGCAACTCCTCGGGAAAAACATCAGGAAACTCACAAGCAACCGGAACATCTATGAGTGACAACTTCTCCACTGAAGTATCCCTGACTAATGCCAAATATCCCTGACATCCCTTCTTCAATAACTTCTTAGTCGTAATAGCAGAAATAAGATTCTGAGGTGCTGAACTCCTATCACCCACAAACTTAAACTCTGCTTCATCAGGAATTCTGAAAGTCACCTCTTTATTCCTGTAATCTACCACGGCATAGTGCTGAGATAACCAATCCATTCCCAAAATAACATCAAACTCCATCACATCCAACAGAATCAAATCAGCGGGTAATTCTCTATCTCCCATGAGAACTGGACAACCAGAAAGAACAATATCGGTGTCTAAGGAATCACTCAGAGGAGTGGCAACAGATAAAGGAAAAGCCATCCTCGAAGCTTGCCAACAAGATTTAGAAGCAAAAATAAGAGAAACAAATGAATGCGTGGCACCGAGATCAAACAAAACCCAAGCATCCAGGTAACAAACAGAAACAATACCTGCCACAACTGCATTAGATGCCTGAGCATCCTACTGAGAAAGATGAAAAACTCTGGCCTGACCTCGACCTCCCTGCTGACTGGTAGAAGCCTGGCCAATACCTCTGGCACCTCCTCTAGTACCTCTACCATGATTCTGCTGTGGGACAAACTGAGTGGAACTCTGATGCTGAGCTGGTGGTAACTGAAATGGCACGGGTGCAGCACTAGCAATCGACTGCTGTGGGAATCACAAAATCTGTGGCTGCTGATATCCGGAATAAGGACACGATCTGGCAAAATGTCCTGTCTGCCCGCATCTGAAGCATGTCAATGGTGTCAGATAACACAGTCCCTGATGGACTCTACCATAAGTCTGGCAAACACTGGCCGCTGATCCAGAACTACGACCACTGATGCTGCTCGAAGCACCTGATCCGAATCTGAATGGTCTACGCTGACCTCCATAGCCATGTCTACTGCTCTGATGCACTCGCTGCTGTCTCTGACTCTGCTGAGTCGGACCTCGCTGCTGACTACTCGATCCAACATGAAAACTAGAGTATGGAGTAGCCTGCAATCCACTCGACTGAACTCCTAGTTGGTAATAATCAGGCATCGCTCCTTGCCTAACTAGTCTCAGCTCAATCTCCTTAGCCAACTCAATCACAGACTCCAGAGTAAGGCCTGCTGTAGGCATACCAGCAAAAGCATAACCCAAACCAGTGACATACGTAGTGACAGCGAAATACTGATCTCGCATCAGATCCTCAGCATATCTACCCAGACGAAGAAACTCTCGGGTGTACTCCTCTACAGATCGATCTCCAAGAGAAATACTGGTCACTCGAAGATGATAGCTCAAACGAAGAGGCTCTGGACAAAATCTCCTCATAAATCGCTCTCGGAACTGAGCCCACGTCATCGTCAACATATAAGGTTGGATCATCTGAATGAACCAATCTAAGGCTGGTCCCTCGACAGACAACTCAACGATCATGATCCGCTGGTACTCGGCATGAGCAGTCCGAGTCCTAGTTTCAATCGCATGCAGAAAGTCTAATGGATCGGAAGTACCATCAAAAGCAATCCTGCCAACTCGGGCATAGAACAATGCTGCCTCAGGGTCAGACATACCTTGCTGATAGGCATGCTGAACAGGCTGAACAACTGGAGGCACAGGAACATCAAACTCAGGCTCAACAGGCTCCTCGTCCTGTAACTCTCTTTGCCTACGGTGACCTGCCGCTCCTCAAGGTCTACCTCTGCCACGACCTCTACATCTAACTGGCTGCTCAGGAGGTAAAACCTCATCCTAAAAAGACTCATCATCCTCAGCCTCAACGACCGGTGGAGCGACACGCACTCGCCTCCTCATTCTGAAAAGACAAACGGAAAGATTCAGACAAAACAGACAACGGAGGAATAACGCTGAAAACTACAGCAAGGAATACTCATCAAGACATACTCAAACCTAATACACTGCAGTAGTTCAATAGAAAACACAACTCTGAAAACTAGGGCCACAACTTACATAACTAAGCCCTGACACAAAACTCCGCTCTGATACCAACTTTGTCACGACCCAAAACAGGGGCCATGACCGGCGCTAGGGAACAGGAATTCTTTCAAATCCGGAACCCGTAGCAAGCCTAAAAATAAAATAAATCATGCAATAATAACAATAACCATATAATATGTAGCGAAAATAAAAATCATAAATATAACAATAACATTTCTATCAACTGGATTTAAATCAAAACTCATCTCATATATATAAATCTCTTAATACAAATCCAGTTTCAATATAATACATCTCTTTAAATAAAATACATGAAATCCCACATTTTAATTCACAACTACTGCAGTGTCTAGATTATAAAAATAAGACTTAAGTAAATAATTTACATAAAGAAGCCGGGGCGAAAGAAATCCGGCGTATCGACTTGCTACTGAGGTCTGAGGATGTTAATTCTCTTGAAAAATTGTCAACGGAGGGGAGTCAGACCTCACTGAGTGAATTACTATAATATATATACATACACACTAAGTGACAATGCATACAATCAACAGTATATATATAACATGTATATATACAGGCAAATATACACACAGATGCAATAAAATCATTATATATATATATTTTATCTGAAAATCATCTTTTATGAAGGATCACATAGAACCCTAGAATATTGCAACCTCGAAAACAGTGTTAGACAACACTCTAGCCATACAAGCTCACTTATTCCAATTATATCCACTTAATCCATTTAGATAGTAGACTGGCCCCGAGACACTAAGTCAACCGAGCTCCAGCAGTCTGACTGCCAGTGTGATTGGCCCCGAGACACTAAGTCAACCGAGCTCCAGCAATCACACCCAATCACATCTCACACATCAATAATCACATTCAATCAATATCCACAAATAAGTTAGTATTATAGCCTAAATACTATAGGCGTATCGATACGTACTCAGTCCTAGTGCTGCCCACTAGGTAGCACGTTCTATCGATATCCTTCATTAATAATATAAAACATTCATTCACAAAAATAAATGATGCATGAAGTTCAATAAAATATCAACATAAACCATATATATACTAGAAATATACCAAAAGTAAACCAAGTATATTTCGAGTATATATATGTCAAATGAATTCAATCAAATTATAAATTAAGTTGGAAATATATTTAAAAACATTTTAAATATATTTTATTAACAAAACATGTATACAATTTATTATATACCAAAAATAAACTAAAAATAAACCAAAATATAACTTAAGAAATAATCAAATTATTTATGCATATTTAATCAACACAAAACATGCATTTCTAAATCATGCATCCTAAGCATATATATATAGTATAGTAACTCACCTAGTGCGCTCCACGAGATGGATCCGACGGGCCTAGTCCACTAGCCCTCAGTCTCGGTGCAACTAAACCAACAAATAACGACAGACATTAGAATAACCCTAACAGAAATCCTAGAATTCGATTTAGAGTATTAAACACAGAATCAGAAATTAGGGTTCGACCGGATATCACGTTTTACGAGAATTCTACCGAAAATTCGACAGAACCTCCCCTGTAAAATGGACATCTCTCTACTCAAAAGAGTAGAGCCGACCCTGCAAAGAAACACACTTCGAAAATAAACACCACATCTCATTCACAACCCCTCGGTCGGACTCCAGACTACAGTCCACCGATCGGGGTCCACAAACACAGAACAATTCTGATAATACCAAAAATATCCTTAAAACCTAAAAATACATTTTATAGGTAGAAATTACATAATTAACCTTTAAACACAATAAAAACCAATAAAACTCATTTTATTAGTAAAACCGTATATTATATATATAATTGAAAATAATTCACGAAAAATAGTTTTAATTAGTTAAAAATACTAAATAATTTGTAGAAATCATTTTTATACCTTAAATAACTTTTAAAACCAATTAAATTACATTTTTAGCCAATTTAGGGTAAAATTACCAAAATACCCCTATATATATAAATATACTAAAATTACTTCAAAAATTCACCAAAAATTATACAATTATCCAAAATTAATTTTCTCAATATATTTGTCAATAATATCAATAATTAAACTCAATTACCCAATTAATTTCAAATAAAAACGCATTTAACGTAATTTTCCCAAAATTTCATAAACTTCAATAATTCAAAATAAATACTTAGAAATTCATAAAAATTCCAAATAAATTCCTATAATTCATTTCAACACCTAATTTAACCATAAAACACAATTTCATAATTTAAATAATTAATTTCCGAAAATTAGAAAATAATATTAAATATTCAAAAATACCCAAAAATCCAAAAAATCTCCAAAAATTCCACAAAAATTCATACATGTAGATTAAGCTACTAGGATCAACATTTGTGAAGGGAGTTTCCATGAATCAATCAATTCAAAGCTCAAAAAAATCAAAAACCCTAATGTGACCGAATTGAGTTTTAGCTCAAACCTCAAAATCCACTTGATTTCAGGCCGAAAGGAGCTTAGAATTGGAATCACCGGAGCTCAAGGAGTCGATGAAGACCGGTGGTGCACGAAATGGTGGCCGAAATCGTCGTCGATTGCGAGAAGCTCAACTTGCTGCCATGGCAGATTCCGGGCGATCCAGCGGGCTTCCGGTGGCCTGGTCAGGTCGGAGGGGAAGAGGAAGGAAGGGGAAGGAGGTTGGCGGCAGCTGGTGGTGGTGAAGGGCGGTCCGACGTGCTGGAACGGGAGGCGCAGTGAAGGTAGACGATCGGGAGAGAAGAAGGAGAGGGAGGGGCTAAACGGTAATTTGGCAAATCCTTTTGATTTTTAATGTATATATGTATATATATATATATATATATACTTTACACTATATAATAAAATAATATTATATTATACACATTAAATATACACCACACACATAAAATTTGATATTTTAATAATTTATACTAAATAAAAATAATTAAATAACAATAAAACTAATAAATAATTAATAAAATATTAGGGTAATACTAAACCCTAATTAAATAAATATTGCACACATAGGCTTTATTTAGTATTTTAAAAATACGTATGAGTTCATGCATGTCCGAAAATATATTTAAAATAATTAATAATAAATTATTTACGTGAAAATTTCCCCGAAAATGCAAGTACCGGGAAAATTTTACGTAAAGTATTGTAAATAATACACAGTAATTAAAATAAATTTTAAATACATATCAACTCGTGAAAATATCGTAATATATATTCAAAAATTATTAACACTGCATATCCCGGTACAGTGTAAAAATATTTTAAAAACACAGGATATTACACCATGCCTACTCTCTCCAGAATCTCCAACGGTCTAATATATCTCGGTGCTAATTTCTCCTTCTTACCAAATCTCATCACACCCTTTATCGGAGACACCGTTAAAAATACATAGTCTCCAACCTGAAACTCTACATCATTACGTCTTAGATTCGCATAGCTCTTCTGCTTGCTAACTACGGTCTTTAATCTCCTCCTAATCATAGCAACTTCCTCAACGACATCCTGAACCATCTCAGGTCCAGTCAACACTCTCTCTCTAATCTTATCCCAACTCAGAGGGGAATTATATTTCCTTTTGTACAAAGCCTCATACAGTGCCATCCCAATACTGCTATGATAGCTGTTATTATATGCAAACTCAACGAGTGTTAAACAATCATCCCAACTACCACTAACATCTAATACACACATCCTCAACATATCCTCAAGTGTCTGGATCATCCTCTCAGACTGACCATCTATCTGAGGGTGAAAATTAGTACTAAAATAAAGCTTGGTGCCCATTGTTTCTTGCAACTTCTGCCAAAATCGAGAGGTAAACACTGAACCTCTATTAGACACAATGGACACAGGTACTCCATGAAGGCACAGAATATGCTTAACATACAACTTCGCCAACTTAGCTATAGAGTACTTGGCTTTAATATGCAAGAAATGAGCAGACTTGGTTAACCTATCCACAATCACCCAGATGGAATTATATCCATCCTTAAATTGAGGTAACCTAACCACAAAATCCATAACAATTCTTTCCTATTTCCACTCAGGAATAAGAAGAGGCTGAAGCTTCCCAAAAGGCTTTTGATGTTTAGTTTTCACTTGCTGACACGTCAAGCACCTAAAAACAAAATTAGCTACATCCTTATTTAGTCTATCCCACTAATACAAGTCTCTGATACTGTGGTACATCTTAGTGACACTTAGATGTACGCTATAGGTTGTAGAATGGGCTTTTTCAAGGATCTCTTCTCTCAAATTATCCACATCAGGAACACATAACCTACCATTGATCTACAAAACACCATCATCTTTAAGTGTGAAATTAGTGAACTTCCTTGCACGAACATTCTCTGCAAGCTTAACTAGGATAGGATCTCAACCTCTGAGCTACCTTAATCCTATCACTTAATACTGATCAAACTCTGAACTGAGCTAATAGTCCTTTTGATATGCTAATCTTCATCATCAGACCTTGATCCACCAACTAGTGCAACTCTTGGATCAACGGTCTCCTCTCCACACTAATGTGAGCAAGACTACCTAAGGACTTCCTACTCAAGGCACTACCACATTTGCCTTGCTTAGATGATAAAGAATCTCACAATTATAATCTTTTAGGAGCTCTAACCATCTCCTCTGCCTCATATTCATATCTTTTTGTTGGAAAATGTACTTAAGGCTCTTGTGATTAGTGAAGATCTCACAAGTCACCCCGTACAGATAATGTCTCAAAATCTTGAGAATAAAGATCACTACAGCTATCTCTAGGTCATAGGTAGGATAATTCTATTAATGCTTCTTCAAATGCCTCAAAGCATATACTATTACCCTACCATTTTGCATCAACACACAACCTAGGTTGACTCTAGAGGCATCACAATACACAGTGAATTTATCTACTCCATTAGTCAAAGCTAAAACTGGAGTTGTGGTTAACTTCTCCTTCAGCAACTGGAAACTTCTCTCATAAGCATCTAACACACAAACTTCACATTCTTCTGAGTTAGGCGAGTCATAGGAGCTGTAATTCTAGAGAAATCCTACAAAAACCTCCTATAATACCCAGCCAAACCATGAAAATTTTGAATCTATGTGACTGTCATCAGTCTGGGCCACTCAAACACTGGCTCTATATTTTGTGGATCAACCTGAATACCATCTTTAGACACTACATGTCCAAGGAATGCAACACTCTCCAACCAAAAATCACACTTTGAGAATTTAGCATAAAGCTGATGTTCTCTCAGTGTCTACAGTACAGTCCTTAAGTGATATACGTAGTCCTCCATACTCTTCGAATACACTAGTATATCATCAATGAAGACTACCACAAACTTATCCACATATGGTTTGAATACCCTGTTCATAAGATCCATGAAAGTAGCTGGTACATTAGTCAATCCGAATGACATCACCAGAAACTTATAGTGGCCATATCGAGTGCGGAATGCCATTTTAGGAACATCGGCCTCAATGATCCACAACTGATAATAACCCAACCTCAAGTCAATCTTTGAAAAGAACTGTGCACCCTAAAGCTGATCAAATAGATCATCTATTCTTAGGAGAGGATACTTGTTCTTCATTGTCACCTTATTCAGCTCTCTATAATCTATTCATAGTCTTAGGGTACCATCTTTCTTCCTCACAGACAGGACTGGTGCACCCTAAGGAGAAACACTGGGTCTGATAAAACCCTTATTTAGCAAATCTTGCAACTGCTCCTTCAACTCTTTCAACTCTGCAAGACCCATTCTATAAGGTGGCACTGAAATAGGAGTGGTGCCTGGCACCACATTTATACATAACTTAATCTCTTTTTGAGGTGGTAAATGTCACAACCCAAGCCGGGAGTCATGACCGGCACTAGGGAACGGGAATTCTTTCGAATCCAAAACTTGTAACAAGCCTTAAAAATAAAAACAAATGCAGTAAATAAATAAAAAGTATGAATGAATTAAAAATTTTCAAATTATATATGAATATAAATAATCAATATCCTTTCATAAATAAAAGATGTTCATACAATATACTGGATACAAAGTATCAAGAATAAAACAATACTCTTTTAATACAATAACACTACTACTATAGTTTCTAGAATATAAGTCAGAGTTTAAATATAAATTCTACATGATCTAGCTGAGGCAGAAGAACACTGACAAAGAGTAATACTACTAAGGTCTGATAATACAAGATCGCCTGAAAAAAATAATTGAGGGGGGTCAAACATCACTGAGTGAATTATTATAATATATATACATTCAATCTAAACCATATACAACCAGGCATTTGTATATATATATACATATACACGCATTTCACATAAATGCCAAACTCTGCTTTTATATATATAATAAATGCAAAAAATGTTTATTTTAATATTTGAAGGATTAAATAGAACCCTATTTAATCGCAACCTCAATCAATAATAACTCTCTAGCCATACATGCTCACTTAATTCCAAATCAATTCACTTATTCCATTGTGGACAGTAGACTAGCCCCGAGACACTAAGTCAACTGAGCTCCAATAGTCTGACTGTCAGTGTGATTGGCCCTGAGACACTAGGTCAACTGAGCTCCCGCAATCACACTACTCAATCACATCAATTTCAATAAATAATCAATCAAATGTCACCTCAAATAAGTTAGTAAATCAACCCTAAAATCTATCACACCGATACGTACTCGGTCCTAGTGCTGCCCACTAGGTAGCACGTTTTATTGATATCCTTCAATTAAAATTAAACATACATAGGGAAAAATAAATAATGCATAATAACATCCATAATAGCAAAATAAACCATATATATATACCAAAAATATACCTAAAATAAACTAAGTATATTTCAAGTATATATATGTCAAATAAATTCAAATCAACCATAAATTATACCAAATATAAACCAATAATATACTAAAAAAAAACCTTTTAAGTATAAATAAAAAATATAACATGCATTTATTTTGAAATATATAAAAAATATACTAAAAATATACCTAATTATATAACATGCCTATACCAACATAAACCCTAAATATACCAAAGATACACTAAATGTATATTGAAAATATGCAAACATATATATCAAAATATACTAAAAATAAACCGAAAATATATCAAATCATGTTATAAATTAAATCACTTTTAAAACATATAATGAAAATGAAAAATTCTAAGTCATGCATCCTAAATGCAATGCATATATATATATAGTATAATAACTCACAAGTTTGCGTGCCCTGAGACTGGTTCGACGGGCCCGATCCACTAGGCCTCACTCTCGGCGCAACTAAACAATAAAATAATAACATAATCAAAACAATTCTAACTGAATGTTCTAAGAATTTCTAAAAGACTCTAATGAAGGATTGGAAACTCAAACAGACACAGAACTTCAAGATCGACCCGATGTCATGTTTTACGAGAATTCTACCAGAAAGTCGATGGAGGTTCCTTTATCAAACGGACATCTCTCTACTAAAAAGTAGAGTCGACCCTACAAGAAAAGCACACTTTTGGAAACAGAATATTCCACACCTTCGATTGGGACCCTGAACGGCACAATTCTCCCAACTAAAGTCCACAATTCACAAAAAAAACTAAATAATATAGTAAATATATTAAAAATAAAAAAAATGCCATAAATATTCTCAAAATATCAAAATATAGCATATTTAAAAATTAAAACACTAAATATAATTATTTCACAATAATTAAATAAAAATCCCAAAATAATAATATAATATTATTAAAAATAAAATTTCTCAATAATTCACTATAAATTAGTAAAAATCACTTTTATATATTCAAATAACTCAAATAGCCTAAATATATATTGAAAGTAATTAAAAACCTATTTAATTACCAATTTAGTAAATAATATATTATTCGAAAATAATTTTCAAAAATTAGTATTAATTAGCTTAAAAATAGTAAATAAATTATAAAAATAATTTTATTACCTTATATAATTATAAAACCATTTAAAACATAATATTTAACTATAATTTTAAAAAAATTACACAATTACCCTATTAAATCAAAATATACACATAATACTAAATAATTTCCTCAAAAATTATATAAAATCATTAAAATTCTTTTACTAACATATAGTGTACTAATATTATCTAAAACATATATTTAACCTAATTGTCCAATATTTACATAAACTAAAAATATTACTAAAAATTACATAATATCCTCAAAAATTATTTTCTCAACACCAATTAAATAAATAAATTTACGAAAATTCAATAAATAATAAAAAATTCACCAAAATTCAAATAAATTCCAAAAATTCAAACAAAAATATTTTCATGAAGATTAAGCTACTAGAATCAACATTTGCTAAGGGAGTTTTCAAAAATCAACTGAAAATCAACCCAAAAAATAAAAATAAAAACCCTAAAAGCTTAAAACCGAAAATCAACTAAAACTCACAAATGATCGAGTTAGAGCTAAAACCAAGCTCGGGATTAACCTCCTCAAAGCTTAAGGAATTGAATGGCACTGAAAAAGCTAGCTTCCGCCATCTGCAACGCCTTTGGTGACCACCAACGCAGCTGCTATCGATGCTGTTTCTGCAAGCTCCGACGAGCTACTGCAATGGGAAAGACGGGGAAGAAGTAGGAGGAAGATGGTGGTGGTCCAGCGAAGGATTGGGAGGTACAGTAACAAGAGAAGATCAGGACGTGCGAGAAAGGAAGAAAGAAAAAGGGAAATCAATCCGATCAATATCCATAAATAAGTTAGTAATATAGCCTAAATGCTATCGTCATACCGGTACGTACTCGGTCATAGTGCTACCCACTAAGTAGCATGTTCTATTGATATCCTTCATTATTACATAAAACATACATTCATCAAATAAATAATGCATGATATTAAATAAAATAGCAACATAAACGATATATATACTAGAAATATACAAAAAATAAACCAGGTATATTTCGAGTATATATACGTCAAATGAATTCAATTTAATTATAAAATAATCTAGAAATATACTTAAAATCATTTTGAGAATAATTCATTAATAAAACATGCATATAATTTAAAATATACAAAAAATATACTGAAAATATACAAAAAATAAACCCAAGAAATATTTAAACCATTCATGCATATTTTATAAAATAAATCATACATTTCTAAAAACATGCAATCCTAATACAAGTATATATAGAATAACAACTCACAGTTATTGCGCTCCTCGAGACGGGTCCGACGGGCCTAGTCCACTAGGCCTTGGTCTCGGCGCAACTAAACAAACAAATGACAACACGACATTAGAAAAAATCTATCGAAATTCTAAAGACTCGATCTAGAATCTTAGACACAAAATTAGAATAGGAATTCGACCAGATATCACGTTTTACGAGAATTTTACCTAAAATTCGGCAGAACCTCCCCTGTAAAATGGACATCTCTTTACTCAAAGAGTAGAGTTGGTCCTGCAAAAAAACACACTTCAAGAATAAACACAGTTCACAATCCCTCGGTCGGACTCCAAAACTACAACTTCACCGATCGAGGTCCACATTTCACGAAATAATACAGAACTCATGAAAAATACCAAAAATGCCCTTTTATAATCAAAATACATTTTATAAATCCAAATTACATAATAAACCCTAAAACATATTAAAAATCGATAAAAACTCATTTATTTAGAAAAATCATATATTATATATATAATTTGAAAATAATTTACGAAAAATAGTTTTAATTAGTTAAAAATACTAAATAATTTGTAGAAATCATTTTTAAACCTTAAATAACTATTAAAACCAATTTAATTATATTTTTAGGCAATTTAGTGTCAAATTATCAAAATACCCCTAGTTATGTAAATTCACTATAATTAATAAAAAATTCACCAAAAATAGTATAATTACTCAAAATTAAATTTCTCAACATACAATTCAATAATATCAACAAATATACTCAATTAACCAATTAATTTTAATAAAACACATAATTAACCTAATTTTTTCAAAAATTACATAAACTAAATAAATTCAAATTAATTATATAAAATTCAAAAAAATTACAAATAAATTTCTAAAATGCATTTCAACACCTATAAACACCATAAAACACAATTTCATAATTTAATTAATTAATTTTTAAAAATTAGAAAATATTAATAAAATAAAAAAAATTCACAAAAATCAGAATAATTCCCAAAAATTTAAAAAGCTAGATTAAGCTACAAGGATCAATGTTTGTGAAGGAAGTTTGCATGAATCAACCAAATCGAAGATAAAAAAAATCAAAAACCCTAATAGGCCGAAAATGAAAACTAGCTAAAAACCTCACCAAATCGAGTTTTAAGCTAAAAGGAAGCTTGGAATCGTCTTTTATGGAGTCTAGGGAGTTCAACGGCACTAGAATCACAAGATTTGGTGGTAAAAAATGTGAGGTACGGTGGAAGAAGCAACTCTTGGCCAAATCGAGTTTCTCGGCTTCATCGGCGCCAGGGAGGGTAGAAAAGAGTGGCGGAGCTACTGAAGGAAGAGGGTGGATGTCCGAGAGCCACACCGACGGTAGTCGGTCGGAGTTGCAGGCGACGAAAATGGGGAAAATCGATCGGGAGGGAGAGGAAGATGATAATGGCAAATTCTGTAATTATTTCAAACTTTGTATTTGATATGAATATTATATGTATAAATGTATATATATATCTAACTTTATATTATATTAATATTTAATATAATATACACAATAAATATGCACCACACTTATTTTAATAATATATATACACACATATACATATATACATAATTAATTAATATTAAAACTATATAATATAATTTAATTTAGTTAAATAAACCCTAATTTTAATTTAAATGCACGTACGTATATATATTTTATTTGACACTCTAAAATCATGCATGAACTCATGCAGTTCACTAAACCACTTAAAATAATTAATATTTAATTATTTACATCTTAATTTCCCTCAAAATAAAACTCTCGGGAAAATTTTACATAAAGGACTTAAAATTATTAAAATAATTAAAAATGACTTTAATAAATAACAAACTAATTAAATAATCATAAATATATATTAAAATTATTAACACTGCATATCCCGATGTAGTTTAAAATTATCTAAAAACTCAGGATATTACAGTCTTCCCCCCTTATAAGAATTCGTCCCCGAATTTTAGAAAAAGAATAAATACAAGATCAAGAAGGGAAGAGATATGGGTAAGAAGTTCGCATCTCAACTTCAGTCTCCCACGTATGCTCCTCTACCCTGTTACTAAGCCACAGAATCTTAACCATCAGAATCTGCTTCAATCGCAACTGTCAAACTTGATAATCAACGATCGCCACAAGATCTTCCACAAACTTCAGATCTTCGTTCACTTCCACACTGTTAGGCTGTAACACGTGTGAAGGGTCTGAGACATACTTCCTCAACATCAAGATATGAAATATTGGATGCACTTAAGACATACTCAGAGGAAAAGCCAACCGATATGCAATAGTGCCAACTCTCTTCAGAATCTCGAATGGTCTGATATACCTCGGTGCTAACTTACCCTCTCTGCCAAATCTCATCACACCCTTCATCGGAGACACCTTCATAAAAATAAAGTCTCCAACTTGGAACTCTACCTCTCTACACCTAGGATCCGTAAAGCTCTTCTGCCTGCTAACTGCGGTCTCTAATCTGTGCTTAATCACGGTAACTTTCTCTGTAGCATCCTGAACCATCTCAGGTCCAGTCAAAGCTCTCTTACCAATCTCATCCCAACTCAAAGGGGATATACACTTCCTTCCATACAGTGCCTCATATGGTGCCATGCCAATACTGTTATGGTAGCTATTATTATATGCAAACTCCACAAGTGGAAAATGATCATCCCAACTACCTCCCAAATCCAGGACACACATCCGCAACATATCTTCTAGTGTCTGGATAATCCTCTCATACTGATCATCTGTCTGAGGATGTAAAGTAGTACTAAAATCCAACCTAGTGCCCATCGTTTCCTGCAACTTTTGCCAAAAATGTGAGGTAAACACTGAACCTCTATTTGACACAATGGATATAGGTACTCCATGAAGGCACACAATATGCTTCACATATAACTTCGATAATCTAGCTACAGAATAGGTGGCTTTCATAGGCAGGAAATGCGCAGACTTAGTCAACTTGTCCACAATCACCTATATGGAATTGTATCCATCCTTAGAACAAGGTAAACTAACCATAAAATCCATAACTATCCTTTCCCAATTCCACTCAGGAATAGGAAGAGGCTGAAGCTTCCCAGAAGGCTTTTGATGTTCAGCTTTCACTTGCTGACATGTCAAGCACTTAACAACATAATCAGCGACATCCTTCTTCAGTCCGTCCCACCAATATAAGTCTCTGATACTGTGGTACATCTTAGTGACACCCAGATGTATGCTATAGGCTGTATAATATGCTTCCTCTAGGATCTCTTCTCTCAAATTATCCACATTAGGAACACACAATCTACCACTGATCCATAATACACCATCATCATTGAGTGTGAAATCAGTGAACTTCCCTGCACATACATTCTCTACAAGCTCTTCTAGAATAGGATCTCAGCTCTGACCTGCCTTAATCCTATCTCTCAGTATATATCGCACCTTAAACTGAGCTAGCAGTCCACCTAACCTACTAAGCTTCATCAGCAGACCTTGATCCACCAACAGATGCAACTCCTGGATCAATGATCTCCTCTCAACACTGATATTAGTAAGACTGCCTAAGAACTTCCTACTCAAGGCATCTGCTACTACATTAGCCTTGCCCAAATGATATAAAATCTCACAGTTATAATCTTTCAATAGTTCCAACCATCTCCTCTACCTTAGATTCAGATCTTTTTGCTGGAAAATGTACTTAAGGCTCTTGTGATCAGTAAAAATCTCACAAGTCACCCCGTACAGATAATGTCTCCAGATCTTGAGAGCAAAGATCACTGCAGCCATCTCAAGGTCATGTGTAGGATAGTTCTGCTCATGCTTCTTCAACTGCCTTGAAGCATAGGCTATCACCCTACCATTCTGCATCAACACACAACCAAGGCCAACTCTAGAGGCATCACAATAAACTATGAACTTGTCTACACCATTAGGCAAAGCTAACACTGGAGCTGTGGTTAACTTCTCCTTCAGTAATTGGAAACTATTCTCACAAGCTTCAAACCACTCAAATCTTACATTCTTCTGAGTCAAGCGAGTCATAGGGGATGCAATTCTAGAAAAATCATGTACAAACCTCTTATAATACCCAGCTAAACCCAGAAAACTGCGAATATCCATAACAGAAGTTGGTCTAGGCCACTCAAACACTGCCTCAATCTTTTGTGGATCAACCTGGATACCATCTTTAGACACCATGTGTCCAAGAAAAGAAACACTCTCCATCCAAAAATCACACTTCGAGAATTTAGCATAAAGCTGATGTTCTCTTAGTGTCTACAGTACAGTCCTCAAGTGATATACATGCTCTTCCATGCTCCTCGAATATACCAGTATATCATCGATGAAGACTACCACAAATTGATCCACATACGATTTGAATACCCTGTTCATCAGGTCCATAAAAGCTACTGGTGCGTTAGTCAATCCAAAAGACATCACCAGAAACTCATAATGGCCATATCGAGTGCGGAATGCCATTTTAAGAACATCAGCTTCATTGATCCTCAGCTGATGATAACCCAACCTCATATCAATATTAGAAAAGAACTGTGCACCCTGTAGCTGATCAAACAAGTCATCTATCCTTGGGAGAGGATACTTGTTCTTCACTGTCACCTTGTTCAGCTCTCTGTAGTCAATGCATAGTCTCAGGGTACCATCCTTCTTCTTCACAAATAGGATTGGTGCACCCCAAGGAGAAACATTGGGTCTGATGAAACCCTTATCCAACAACTCTTGCAACTGCTCCTTCAACTTTTTCAACTCTATAGGAGCCATTCTGTAGGGTGGCATAAATATAGGAGTAGTACTTTAAACCACATCTATATAGAACTCAATCTCTCTGTGAGGTGGTAAACCTGGCAACTCCTCAGGAAAAACATTAAGAAAATCACAAGCAACAGAAACATCTGTGAGTGACAACTTCTCCACTGAAGTATCCCTGACCAATGCCAAATATCACTAACAACCTTTTCTCAGCAACTTCCTAGTCGTAATAGCAAAAATGAGATTCTGAGGTGCTGAACTCCTATCACCCACAAACTTAAATTCTTCTTCGCCAGGAATTCTGAAAGTCACCTCTTTACTCTGATAATCCACAACGACATAGTGCTGAGATAACCAATCCATACCCATAATAACATCAAACTCCATCACATCCAACAGAATCAAATCAGTGAATAATTATCTATCTCCCACGACAACTGGGCAACCAGAATCGGTGTCCAAAGATCACTTAGAGGAGTGGCAACAGACAAAGGAAAAGCCATCCTCGAAGCTTGCCAACAAGACTTAGAAGCAAAAGCAGGAGAAACGAATGAATGTGTGGCACTCGGATCAAACAAAACCCATGCATCCAAGTAACAGATAGAAATAATACCTACCACGACTGCATTAGATGCCTAAGCATCCTGCTGAGTGAGGTGAAATACTCTGGCCTATCCTCGGCCTCCCTACTAGCTGGTAGAGGCCTGGCCAACACCTCTGGCACCTCTACCATGACCTTGATGGGGAACAAGCTAAGTGGAACTTTGATGCTGGGCTAGAGGCAACTGAAATGGAACAGGTGCAACACTAGCAATCGATTGCTGTGGAAATCGCGGAATCTGCGGCTATTGATACTCGAAATAAAGACACGATCTAGCATAATGTCCTGTCTGCCCGCATCTGAAGCATGTCAATGGTGTCATGTAACATGGTCCCTGATGGACTCTACCATGTGTATGGCAAACATTGGCAGCTGAGCCAGAACTATGTCCACTGCTGCTACTTAAAGCACCTGACTCGAGTCTGAATGGTCTACGCTGACCTCCATGGCCATGTCTACTGCTCCGATGTACTCACTATAACTATCTCTGACTCTACTAAGCTGGACCTCTCTGCTGACTACTTGAACCAATATGAAAACTCAAGTACGGAGTAGTCTGAAATCCACTTGATTGTACACCCAATTGGTAAGGCATCACTCCCTACTTGACTAGCCTCAGCTCAATCTCCTTGGCCAACTCAATAATCGACTCTAGAGTAAGGCCCGCTGTATGCATACCAGTAAATGTAGAACCTAATCCGATGATGTAGGTGGTAACTACGAAGTACTGGTCTCGTATTAGATCCTCTACATATCTACCCAGCCGGAGGAACTCTCGGGTGTACTCCTTAACTGATCTATCACCGTGAGAAATACTAGTCAATTGGAGATGATAACTCATGTAGAGTGGCTCTAGGCAAAATCTCCTCATAAATCGCTCTCTGAACTGAGCCCAGGTCATCGTCATCATGTATGGCTGAATCATTTGAATAAACCAGTCCAGAGCTAGTCCCTCAACAGACAGCTCGACTATCATGATTCGCTGGTACTTGGTGTGAGCAGTCCGAGTCCTAGTCTCAATCGCATGCAGAAAATCTAGAGGATCGAAAGTCCCATCAAAAGTTATCCTGTCTACTCTAGCATAAAACAGAGCTGCCTCAGGGTCAGACATACCCTGTTGATAGGCAGGCTGAACAGGTGGAACAACCGGAGGTATAGGAACATCCTCAAACTCAGGCTCTATAGGCTCCTCATCCTGTATCTCTCTTTGCCTTTGGCAACCTACCGCTCTTTAAGGTCTACCTCTGCCACAACCTTTACGTCTAACTAGCGGCTCAGGAGGTAAAACCTCATCCTGAAAGGACTCATCATCCTCGGCCTCAATGACCGGTGGAGCGACACGCGCTTGCCTCCGTATTCTGAAAAGACAAATAGAAGAGTTCAAACAAAATAGACAACGGAGGAATAACGTAAAAAACTAAATCAAGGAATACTCATCAAGACATACTCGAACCTAATTCACTACAATAGTTCTAAAAAGAAAACACAACTTTGAAAACTAGGGCCACAACTCACACAATTAAGGCCCTGACACAAAATCAGGCTCTGATACCAACTTTGTCATGACCCAAAACAAGGGCCATGACCGGCGCTAGTGAACGGGAATTCTTTCAAATTCGGAACTCGTAGCAAGCCTAAAAGTAAATAAAAACATGCCATAATAATAATAGTAAAAATAAAATAACTTACAACGGAAATAAATTTCATAAATAATAAAATAATAATCCACCAATGGATTTAAATAAACAACTCATCTCATATATAAATAATCTTTTAATACAAATCTCAAACTTATATAATACATAAATCTCACAACTGATAATAACTACTGTAATGTCTAGATTATAAAATAAAATTAAGTAAACAGTTTACATATTGAAGCCGGGGCGGAAGAAATCCGGTGTATGGGTCTGCTACTGAGGTCTAAAGACGTAGAATCTCTTGAAAAACAATCAACGGAGGGGAGTCAAACCTCACTGAGTGAATTGTTATAATATATATACATGCATAACTAAATGACAATGCATACATTTAATAGTATATATAATAAATATATTTATAGGCTAAATCACACAAATGTAGTAAAACCATTTTATATACATATTAGGAAAATACATCCGTATATGAAGGATCAAATAGAACCCTAGAATATTGCAACCTCAAATAGTGTTAGACAACACTCTAGCCATATAGGCTCACTTATTCCAAATAATTCACTTGTTCCATTTGAACAGTAGACTGGCCCTGAGACACTAAGTCAACCGAGCTTCAGCAGTCTGATTATCAGTGTGATTGGCCCCGAGACACTTGGTCAACCGAGCTCCAGCAATCACACTCCCAAATCACATCTCACATCATATAAATCAATCCAATCAATATTCACAGATAAGTTACTAATATAGCCTAAATGCTATTGTCGTACCGGTACGTACTCGGTCTTAGTGCTGCCCACTAGGTAGCACTTTCTATTGATATCCTTCATTATTACATAAAACATACATTCATCAAATAAATGATGCATGATATTAAATAAAATAGCAACATAAACTATATATATACTAGAAATATACCAAAAATAAACCAGGTATATTTCAAGTATATATAAGTCAAATGAATTCAATTTAATTATAAAATAATCCAGAAATATAATTAAAATCATTTTGAGAATAATTCATTAATAAAACATGCATATAATTTAAAATATACCAAAATATACTGAAAATATACAAAAAATAAACCCAATAAATATTTAAACCATTCATGCATAATTTATAAAATAAATCATACATTTCTAAAAACATGCAATCCTAATACAAGTATATATATAATAACAACTCATAGTTATTGCGCTCCTCGAGACGGGTCTGATGGGCCTAGTCCACTAGGCCTCGATCTCGGCACAACTAAATAAACAAATGACAACACAACATTAGTATAAATCTATTAGAATTCTAAAGACTCGATCTAGAATCTTAGACATATAATTAGAATAGGAATTCGACCAGATATCACGTTTTATGAGAATTCTACCAAAAATCCAGCAGAACCTCTCCTGTAAAATGGACATCTCTCTACTTAAAGAGTAGAGTCAGTCCTGCAAAGAAACACACTTCAAGAATAAATACAGTTCACAATCCCTCGGTCGGACTCCAAAACTACAATTTCACCAACCGAGGTCCATATTTCACGAAATAATACAGAACTCATTAAAAATACCAAAAATGCCCTTTTATAATCAAAATACATTTTATAAATCCAAATTACATAATTAACCCTAAAACATATTAAAAATCAATAAAAATTCATTTATTTAGAAAAATTGTATATTATATATATAATTTGAAAATAATTTACGAAAAATAGTTTTAATTAGTTAAAAATACTAAATAATTTGTAGAAATCATTTTTATACCTCAAATAACTATTAAAACCAATTTAATTATATTTTTAGGCAATTTAGTGTCAAATTACCAAAATACCCCTAGTTATGTAAATTCACTATAATTAATAAAAAATTCACTAAAAATAGTATAATTACTCAAAATAAAATTTCTCAACATATAATTCAATAATATCAACAAATATGCTCAATCAACCAATTAATTTCCATAAAACACATAATTAACCTAATTTTTTCAAAAATTACATAAACTAAATAAATTCAAAATAATTACATACAATTCACAAAAATTAAAATAAATTTCTAAAATGCATTTCAACACCTATAAACACCATAAAACACAATTTCATAATTTAATTAATTAATTTTCAAAAATTAGAAAATATTAATAAAATAATAAAAAATTCACAGAAATCAAAATAATTCCCAAAAATTCCACAAAAATTCACAAAGCTAGATTAAGCTATAAGGATCAATGTTTGTGAAGGAAGTTTACATGAATCAACCAAATAGAAGCTCAAAAAAATAAAAAAACCCTAGTAGGCCGAAAATGAAAACTAGCTAAAAACCTTACCAAATTGAGTTTTAAGCTAAAAGGAAGCTTGGAATCATCTTCTATGGAGTCTAAGGAGTTCAACGGTACCGGAATCACAAGATTTGGTGGTCGGAAACGTGAGGTACGGTGGAAGAAGCAACTCTCAACCAAATCGAGTTTCTTGGCTTCACCGGCGCCAGAGAGGGTGGAAAAGAGTGGCGGAGCTACTGGAGGAAGATGGTGGACGTCCGGGAGCCACACCAACGGTAGTCGGTCGGAGTTGTAGGCAACGAAAATGGGGAAAATAGATCGGAGGGAGAGGAAGATGATAATGGCAGATTCTGTAATTATTTCAAACTTTATATTTGATATGAATGTTATATGTATATATGTATATATATATCTAAATTTATATTATATTAATATTTAATATAATATACACAATAAATATGCAGCACACACTTATTTTAATAATATATATACACACATATACATATATACACACTTAATTAATTAATATTAAAACTATATAATATAATTTAATTTAGTTAAATAAACACTAATTTTAATTTAAATGCACGTACGTATATATATTTTATTTGACACTCTAAAATCATGCATGAACTCATGCAAATTCACTAAACCGCTTGAAATAATTAATATTTAATTATTTATGTCTTAATTTCCTCGAAAATAAAACTCTCGGGAAAATTTTACGGAAAGGACTTAAAATAATTAAAATAATTAAAAATGACTTTAATAAATAACGAACTAATTAAATAATCATAAATATATATTAAAATTATTAACACTGCATATCCCAATGCAGTTTAAAATTATTTAAAAACTCAGGATATTACATTATTAATCACAAATAATAAAATAAATAAATATAACTTTTAAATTTATTAACGCTGCATATCTTAATTTATATTAAAATAATTTTAAAAATAAGGGTTATTATAGTAAACCTGGCAACTCTTCAAGAAAAACGTTAGGAAACTCACAGGCAACAAGAACATCTATAAGAGACAAATTCTCCACTAAAGTATCCTTAACTAATGCCAAATATCCTCGACAACCCTTCCTCAGCATCTTCCTAGTTGTGATAGTGGAGATGAGATTATGAGGTGCAAAACTCTTATTACCCACAAACTTAAACTCTTCTTCATTCGAAATTTTGAAAATCACCTCTTTACTCTAATAATCCACAATGGCATAGTGCTGAGACAATCAATCCATACCCAAAATCACATTAAAATCCATCACATTTAACAACACCAAATCTGCTAGCAATTCTTTGCCTTTGAGAAACACTGGAAAACTAGAAAGAACAACGTCAGTGTCCAACGAATCGCTTAGAGGAGTGGCGACAGATAAAGGAAAAGCCATCCTTGAAGCTTGCCAACATGACTTTCAAGTAAAAATAGGGGACACAAAAGAGTGTGTAACACCCAGATCAATCAAAATCCAAGCATCTAAGTAATAGACTTGAATAATACTTGCAACAACGATATTAGATGCCTGAGCATCTTGTTGGGTGAGGTGGAAAACTCTGGCTTGACCTCGACCTCCTTACTAATTGGTGGAAGCCTAGCCAAAACCTCTGGCACCTCCTCTGTTACCTCTACCACGCCCCTATTGGGCAATAATCTACATCGTACTCGGATACTGAGCTGGAGGCAACTAAAAAGGTGCTAGTGTTGCACTGGCAATCAACTGTTATGAAAACTATTGTTGATAACTAGAGTAAGGACATTCTTTGGCAAAATGTCTCATATGTTCGCATCTAAAGCATGCTTCAGGAGCCATATAGCACAGTCCTTGATGGACTCTCTTATACATCATACAAGCACTAGTTGCTGGTCCTGTGCTTACACAACCAAAACTCTAACCACTACTACTATTAGAAGCACCTGACCCAAATCTAATAGGTCTACAAGGTCCAACATGACCATCTCAGCTACTCCTATGTACTCTCTACTACTGCATCTAACTCTGCTGTATTGAGCCTCTCTACTGACTATTAAAACCAATCTAAAAAGTCAAATATGAAGTGGTTTGGAATCCTCCTGACTGAACACTTAACTGATAGTAATCAGGCATAGCTCCTTGCCTGACTAGTCTCAGCTCTATCTCCTTGGCTAACTCTATCACCGACTATAGAGTAAGGCCAGCAGTAGGCATCCCAAAAAAAGTAGAACCCAGACCAATGATGTAAGTCATGACAGCAAAATACTGGTCTCGTATCAAATCTTCTGCATATCTACCAAGTCAGAGAAACTCTCTAGTGTAGTCCTCGACAGATTTATCTCCTCTGGCGATGCTAGTCAGTTAAAGGTCAAAGTTTGTAGCTCATCCACAATGGCTCTGGATAGAATCTCCTTATAAATATCGCTTGGAACTTTGCCCATGTCATTGTCGTCATGTATGGCTAAATCACCTGGACAAACCAATCTAAGGTTAGTCCCTCTACAGATAGCTCAACAATCATAATCCGTTGATACTTAGTGTGAGCAGTCTGAGTCCTCATCTTAATGGCATGCAGAAAGTCCAGAGGATTTGACATCCCATCAAAAGCTATACGGCCCACTTTGGCATAAAATAATGCTGCCTTAAGGTTAGACATACCCTGCTAATAAGTAAGCTACATTTGCAGTGAGGCTGGAGGCATGTCAGCTTCCTAGTACTCTAGCTCTATAGGTTCCTCATGACTTGCCGCCCCTTAAGGTCTACCTCTGCGCCTCACTGGCTGCTCAAGAGGTAAAACCTCATCCTGAAAGGACTCATCATCCTCGGCCTCAACAATCGATGGAGCAAAATGCGCTCGCCTCCTCATTCTAAAAAGACAAAGGTAAAGGAATTCAAATAATGGACAATAAATAGATAACCTAATGATTACGCAGAAAACTAAATCAAGGAAAACTTATCAAAGATATAATTGAACCTAATTAACTGTAGTAGTTTCAAAGAAAACACGACTCTGAAAACCTAGGTCCATATATGTCACGACCCAAAATAAGGGGCCATGACCGGCGCTAGGGAACGGGAATTCTTTCGAATCCGGAACTCGTAGCAAGCCTTAAAAGAAAAACATGCAATAAAATACAATAAATAAAATATTATCACATCTCAATTAATAAAAATAAGCTCCTCATCTTCCTTTACTAAAGTATTATCACATCTCATATCATAAAAAAAATCTTTTAATACAATACTTTAGAGTAACACTCTAAATTAAAATCTCATTCATGCATAAGTATAAATACAAATCTCGACAGAATCAAATACAACTACTACTGCAACATCTAGAGTACAAAATAAAACTCAAGTAAGTGATTTACATAATAAAGCTGAAGTGGAAGAAATCTGGTGAATAGGTTTACTGCTGAGGTCTGAAGATGAAGACTCTCCTGTAAAAACATCAATGGAGGGGAGTCAGACCTCACTGAGTGAATTATTATAATATATATACATGCATAACTAAATGTCAAATGTAGACACTCAAAAGTATATATAATAAATATGTATACAGGCAAGTACACACAGATGCAAAGAAAATTATTTTATATTTAATACTGTAAATCATCAATTTATGAAGGATCAAATAGAACCCTATATGATCGTAACCTCAATACCAATAGAGAGTACTCTAGCCATATAGGCTCACTTAATTCCAAGTAAATTCACTTAATCCATATGGACAGTAGACTAGCCTCGAGACACTAAGCTGATTGAGCTCTAGCAGTCTAACTGTCAGTGTGATTGGCCCGAGACACTAGGTCAATCGAGCTCTAGCAATCACACCCTCAATCACATCAATCAATATCAATCAATCATAATTACCACAATTAATTTTCACTGAGCTCTAATCTATCGCACTGGTATGTACACGGTCCTAGTGCTGCCCACTAGGAAGCACGTTCTATCGATATCCTTTATTTATATTAAAACATACATTTAGAAAATTAAATCATGCATAATGACATTTAAATTAAACAAATAAACCATATATATTCCAGAAATATACCTAAAATAAACTAAGTATATTTCAGATATATATACGTATAATAAATTCAATTAAATCATGTAATATACTCAAAATCAACCAATAATATACTTAACATAATTTGAAAATAAATCACAAAGAAAACATGCATTTATTTTAAAATATACCAATAATATACTAAAAATATACCTAAGCATTTAATAAAGCAATTATGCAAAAATTTACATTTAAAACATATAATTCTAAAAAGTGCAACCTAAAGCAATGCATATATATCATAATAACTCATAGTTGTGCGTTCCTCGAGATGGGTCCTATGGGTCTAGTCCACTAGGCCTCGATCTCGGCACAACTAACAATAAAATAATAACATGAAATCAGAATAAATCTAACTTAACCTCTAAAGACTCGATCTAGGATTACTAACACAGACAGAGAATAGGAATTAGACTCGATGTCACATTTTATGAGAATTCTACCAAAAATTCAGCAAACCTCCTCTGTAAAATGAACATCTCTCTACTTAAAAAGTAGAGTTAGTCCTGCAAGAAAAATACACTTCGATTAAAAATTCTCACAACTCCTCGGTCGGAATCCCAAACTGAAATTTCCACCGACCAAGGTTCACAATTCACAACAAAATATAATAAAATATATTAAAATCCAATAATTACCAAAAATGCCCTTTAAGTACCAAAATATAGTAATTTAAATATTCAAACACCAAAAGTAATTATTTTACCGATAATTACTTAAAAACCTTAATATTAATATAATATTATCAAAATCAATAATTCTCGATAAATTCACAAATATTAATAAAAATTCATTTTATATATCTAAATTACTTAATTAGTCCAAAAATATATTAAAAATGACTAAAAATCCATTTATTTACAAAAATAGTATATTATATTTAATTTGAAAATAATTTTTGAAAAATAGTATTAATTAGTTAAAATTAGTAAATAATTTGTAAAAATCATTTTTATACCTCAAATAATTATTAAAACCAATTAAATTTAATATTCAACTAAAATTATCACCAAATACCAAAATACCCCTAGTATATAAAAATTCACATAAAATACTAAAAACGTTCAAAAATTCAATAAAAATTATATAAATACTCAAAAATTATTTTCTCAACATATTATCACTAAAATCCACAAATACACTTTATTAACCAATTATTTATAATTAAATATATATTTAACCTATATTTTAAAATTGACATTCTAATTAACCTATATTTTCAAAATATAATTATAAAAATTACACAAAAATCACAAAAATTATAAATTAAATTCTAAAATTAATATTAACCACCAAAAATCACAATTTCATAATTTATTTATTTAATTTACAAAAATTATAAAATAATAATAAAATAATAAAAAATTCACAAAAATCAAAATAAATTCCAAAAATTGCACAAAAATTCTAGGATGTAGATTAAGCTAGAAGGATCAACTTTTATGAAGGAATTAAGATTGAATCAAACAAGAATTATCGAAAAAAAAAAATCAAAAACCCTAAAATGGCCAAAACTTAAAATCGATGACCACTAAAATCTAAGCCAAACCAAGTGAAATAGAGCTTAGAAACACACTTAACGGTGCTCAGGGAAGGGAAAGAGACCAGCGGTGTCGAAAGAGGTGGCCGGAATCGCCTTGAACGGAGGTGGGTTCAATTTTCAGCTTTCTTGGCTTCTCAAGCTTTAACGGCGATGAAGAAGGTGGCTGGAGGCGGTGGAGCTGGCTTGTAGGTGGTGGAAGGCGGGGAGGCACACCGATGGTGGCTGATTGGCAGACAACAAGGGAGGAGGGTGATGATCGGGGAAGATGGAATATAGGGAAGGTTTTATGTTTATGTTTTTGTAAATTATATATATATATATATATATATATATATATATATATATATATATATTATCACGACCCAAACTAGGAGTCATGACCGGCGCTAGGGAACGGGAATTCTTTCGAATCCGAAACCCGTAGCAAGCCTTCAAAAAATAAAATCATGAAATAAATAATTAAAAAGTATGACAGAATTAAAAAATTTTAAATCAATATATAAAATAAATACTCCAAATCCTTTCATCAATGAATATATAGTTGTACAGTTTCAAATACCATTTTTCAAAGTATACAATATCAAAACAATATAATAATCTTCCAATACAATAACACTACTACTGCAGTTTCTAGAATACAAATCAGAATTCAAAATATACGTTTGCATAAAATGGTCGGGACTGAAGAACATCAGCAAGGAACTCTACAACTAAGGTCTGACGATATGGGATCTCCTGAAAAAATAATAATTGAGGGGGGTTGGGCCTTACTGAGTGAATTATTATACTATATATACATGCAAACTAAACCATAACAATCAAGCATTCTTATATATATATGTATATACACACATTTCACATGAATGCCAAACTCTGCCTTTATAAATATACTAAATGTAGAAAATGTTTGTTTTAATTTATGAAGGATCCATAGAACCCTAATAATAGCAATCCCCAATCAACCCCATCATCACTCTAGTCATACAGACTCACTTGATTCCAAATAGAACACTTATTCCAAACTGGATAGTAGACTGGCCCCGAGACTCTAAGTCGACCAAGCTCCAGCAATCTGGCTATCAATGTGATTGGCCCCGAAACCCCTGGTCAATTGAGCTCCAACAATCACACTATTTATCACCCCATATCTCTATCAACCCAATAGATCATTCATTCCACTATGGACAGTAGACTAGCCCCGAGACACTAAGTCCACCTAGCTCCAGCAGTTTGATTGTTAATGTGATTGGCCCCGCAATCACACTATCTATTATACCATTAAGCTTAGTCAAATCAATCAATCAATTATAATCACCACAATTAATTCTCACTCAACCTTTATCTATCGCACCGGTACGTACACGGTCCTAGTGCTGCCCACTAGGAAGCACGTTCTATTGATATCCTTCACTTAAATAAATCATTTATTCCGAAAATAATTAATGTGGAACGATATTCATAATAATAAAATCAACCATATATATATACCAAAAATATAACTAAAATATAGCCAGTATATTTCGGGTATATATATGTCAAATAAAATATGAAATAAACTAAAGATAAATTATTAATATGGTTAAAAACAATTTAAATAAGTAACAATAATATGACATGCATTTTCTTAAAAATATACTTAAATATACAAAAGATATATCCTAAGTACATAAATTACTTAATAAAACAATTATGTATAATCATTTATTTAAATATGTGTTTAGGTTAAACATATACTCAAAAATATACTAAAAATAAACCTAATTATCTAGCATGCATATATCAAAAATAAACCCTAAATATACCACTAATGTGTTAGGTTTAATTTAATAATAAAACATGTATTTATTTGGAAATATATCAAAAATAAACTTAAAAATAATTTAAGTGTAGGTTTATAATATAGCATGCAATTATTTAAGAATAAACCTAAATTATACTAATCATTTAATAAAATAATTATGGTTCGATGTACATTTAAATCATGTATAGATATTAAATTATAACAAACATAAACCTAAATATCTAACATATATATATAAAAAATAAACTCTAAATATGCCAGTGATATATTAAATGTATATAGAAAATATACAAACATTTATATTTCAAGATATACTAAAAATAAACCGAAAATATACCAAATCATATTATAATTAAATTATTGTTTAAACATATAATGAAAATGAAAAATCCTAAGTCATGCATCCTATATGCAATGCATATATATACAGTATAATAACTCACATGTTAGCGCTCCACGAGACAAACTTGGCGGGCCTGATCTGTTAGACCTTGGTCTCGGCGCAACTAAACAAACAAATGACAACATGAATCAGAATAAATTTAACGGAAATTCTAAAGACTCGATCTAGAATTTTAGACATAGAATTAGAATAGGGATTTGACTGAACATCACATTTTACAAGAATTCTATCCAAAATTTGGCAGAACCTCCCTTGTAAAACAGACATCTCTCTACTCAAAGATTAGAGCTAGTCCTGCAAAGAAAACACATTTCGGAATAACACCAAATTCACAACCACAATCCCTCGGTTGCACTCCAAACTGCAATTCACCAACCAAGGTTCACAATTCATAGAATAATTATAAAATACTGAAAATGTCCTTATATAATAAAAATACATTTTATAATTCCAAATTACATAATTAACCCTAAAACTTATTAAAAATCGATAAAAACTCATTTATTTAGAAAAATTGTATAATATATATATAATTTGAAAATAATTTATGAAAAATAGTTTTAATTAGTTGAAAATACTAAATAATTTGTAGAAATCATTTTTATACCCTAAATAACTATTAAAACCAATTTAATTACATTTTTAGCCAATTTAGTGTAAAATTACCAAAATACTCCTATATATATAAATTTACTAAAATAAATCCAAAAATTCACTAAAAATAATATAATTACTCAAAATTAATTTTCTCAATATATATTTCAATAATATTAATAAATATACTCAATTAACCAATTTATTTCAATTAAACACATAATTCAAAATTACATAAACTTAATAAATTCCAAATAAATATATAAAAATTCACAAAAATTACAAATAAATTTCTATAATTCATTTCAACACCTATAATCACCATAAAACACAATTTCATAATTTAAGTAATTAATTTTCAAAAATTAGAAAATATTAATAAAATAATAAAAAAATCACAAAAATTAAAATAAATTCCAAAAATTCTACAAAAATTACAAAATGTAGATTAAGCTTCCATGAACAAATTTTGTGAAGGAATTTTTTGTGAATCAATCAAATTGAAGCTAAAACAAATTTGAAACCCTAAATGGCTAAAATGAAGAAATTGAAACCTAAGCAATTCTAGACCAAATCAAGTGAAACAAAGCTTGGAATCACACTCACCAGAGCTCAAGGAGAAGATAGAGACTAGTGGCATCAAATTTTGTGGCCGAAAATGGCTTGATTGGAGATGAGATGAAATTCGGCCTCTACTTAATTTTCTGGTCAAAACACACCGGAAAAAGGTGATTCAGGCATCGGGAATGGCTGGCAAGGGAGGAGGAAGGCTGAGGGGCATAGTGACAGCAAAGAAATCGGCTAAAAATGGCTGGAAATGGAAGAAAATGTGTTGGGAGGAAGAAGATGCAGAAAATGGCAAAACTGTAAATATATCAAACTTTTGATTTTTGAATATAATTTATGTATATATGTATATATATATATCCATACCATATATTATAATAATATAATCCCACACACATTAAATACACACCACACACATATTTGAATAATATATACACATATACACATATATTATTAATTAATTAATATAAAAACTAAATAATAAAAATTAATTTAATTAATTAAACCGTAATTTAAATAAATGTACATATATACATTTTATTTAGCACTTTAAAATTATGTATGGATTCATGCAAATTTGTAAAATTATTTAAAATAGTTAATATTAAATTGTTTAAATTTTAATTTCCCCGAAAATAAAATTCCCGAGAAAATTTTACGTAAATATTTTAAAATAATTAAAAATAAATAAAATGACTTAATAAATAACAAACTCATGAAAATAATCATCAATATATATATATATATATATATATATATATATATATATATATATATTAACTCATAAAAATAATGTAATTTATTCAAATAATAATATTAAAATATTAATGCACTAATTAAGCATTATTAAAATAATATTATCCAAACTAATAAACATCTATATACACGTTTACATAGAAAAATATAATTAACGTAAAAATAACGATAATTATTCAAAGAATAATAAAATAATCAAATATAGTTTTAAAATTTATTAACACTGCATATCCTATTTTAAAATAAAATAATTTAAAATTCGGGTTATAACAACATAAAATATGAAGTTTACATAAAATATCCGAGGCGGAAGAAGATTGGTGTAAAGCACTAATGGTACGGTCTGACGAAGAAGACTCTCCTGAAAAAAATGGTTGAGACGGGGTCAGACCTCACTGAGTGAATTATTATAATATATATAGATGTACCTCCTAATGTCATATGCAATCAAGCATAAATATAAATATATATAAATATATACAGGCATGTCACGACCCAAAACAGGGGCCATGACCGGCGCTAGGGAATGGGAATTCTTTCGAATCCGGAACCCGTAGCAAGCCTAAAAATAAAATAAATCATGCAATAATAACAATAATCATATAATGGCAGCGGAAATAAAAATAATTATATCATAATATTATTTACACCAACTGGATTTGAGTCAAATCTCATCTCATAGATATATAATCTTTTAGTACAAATCCAGTTTCAATATAATACATCTCTTTTAAAATAAAATACATGTAATCCAATTGTAATATCCCGTGTTTTTAAAATATTTTTACACTGTACCGGGATATGCAGTGTTAATAAATTCTGTATGTTATATGATATTTTTACGAGTTGTTATGTATTTTAAACCTATTTTAATTACTGTGTATTATTTTCAGTGTTTTACGTAAAATTTTCCCGGGACTTGCATTTTCGGGGGAATTTTCACGTAAACAATGTATTATTAATTGTTTTAAATATATTTTCGGACTTGCATGAACTCATGCGTATTTTTAAATTATTAAATAAAGTCTGTGTGTGAATATTTATTTAATTAGGGTTTAATATATATAACCCTAATATTTTATTATTTATTTATTTATTATTATTATTTAATTATTTTATTTATTATTATTATTTAATTATTTTATTTATTATTAAATTATTAAAATTTAATTTTTTATTATTATTTTATTAATATTTAATTATTTTATTTTATTTTCTTTTTCTTTTTCTTTTTTCTTTTTTTTTTCTTTTTTCTTTCTTTTTCTTTTTCTTTCCTTTTTCTTTCTTTTTCTTTTTCTTTTTCTCCTTCTTCCTTCTCCCGCGCCCGACCACCACCGTTCTCCCTTCCCTCCCGCTGCAACTCTGGCCACCTACCGTCGGTGTGCCTCCCGACTTGCCACCCGCCGTTCCCAGCCGTCCCCCGTCGCCAGCAGCTCCGTTCCCCGGCGCCGGCAGCTTCATTTTTCCTTTTTTGGCCGAAAGTTGATCCATCACCGTTTCTCCCTCCTTCGGCCACCGTTTTCGACACCGCCAGTCTTCATCGACTCCTTGAGGTCCAGTGAGTGTGATTATAGCTTTGGTTTGTACTAAAATGGTTTAGATTTGCTTAGGTTTCGATTTTTCAATTTCGGTCACATTAGGGTTTTTGATTTTTTTGAGCTTCGAATTGGTTTATTCATGAAAACTCCCTTCACAAATGTTGTTCCTAGTAGCTCAATATACATGTATGAATTTTTGTAGAATTTTTAGAGATTTTTTGGATTTTTGGGTATTTTTTAATATTTTAATATTATTTTCTAATTTTCGGAAATTAATTATTTAAATTATGAAATTGGAGTTTATGGTTAAATTAGGTGTTGAAATGAATTATAGGAATTTATTTGTAATTTTTATGAATTTCTAAGTATTTATTTTGAATTATTGAAGTTTATGTGATTTTGAGAAATTAGGGTTAATTGTGTTTTAAATGGAAATTAATTGGTTAATTGAGTTTAATTATTGATATTATTGATAAATATGTTGAGAAAATTAATTTTGGATAATTTTATAATTTTTGGTGAATTTTTGAAGTAATTTAAGTATATTTATATATATAGGGGTATTTTGGTAATTTTACCCTAAATTGTCTAAAAATGTAATTTAATTGGTTTTAATAATTATTTAAGGTATAAAAATGATTTCTATAAATTATTTAGTATTTTTAACTAATTAAAACTATTTTTCGTGAATTATTTTCAATTATATATATAATATACGGTTTTACTAATAAAATGAGTTATTATCGGTTTTTACAGTATTTTAAGGTTAATTATGTAATTTTTACCTATGAGATGTATTTCTATGTTGTGAGGATATTTTTGGTATATCTGGAATTGTTCTGTGTTTGTGGACCCCGGTCGGTGGATTGTAGTCTGGAGTCCGACCGAGGGGTTGTGGTTTTGTGTTGAGCCTATTTTTCAAAGTGTGTTTCTTTGCAGGGTCGGCTCTACTCTTTTGAGTAGAGAGATGTCCGTTTTACAGGGGAGGTTCTGCCGGATTTTCGGTAGAATTCTCATAAAACGTGATGTCCAGTCGAACCCTAATTCTGTTTCCGTATTTTAATACTCTAGATTGAATTCTAGGATTTCTGTTAGGTTTATTCTAATGTCGGTTATTTATTGCTTGTTTAGTTGAGCCGAGACCGAGGGCTAGTGGACCAGGCCCATCGGACCTGTCTCGTGGAGCGCATTAGGTGAGTTACTATACTATATATATATGCTTAGGATGCATGATTTAGAAATGCATGTTTTATGTTGATTAAATATGCATAAATAATTTGATTATTTCTTAAGTTTAAATTAAGTATATTTTTGGTTTATTTTTGTTATATATTAAATTATATGCATGTTTTGTAAATAAAATATATTTAAAATGTTTTTAAATATATTCGAGCTTAAGTTATAATTTGATTGGATTTATTTAACGTATATAGACTCAAAATATACCTGGTTTACTTTTGGTATATTTCTGGTATATATATATGGATTATATTGTTATTTCATTTACATTCATGCATCATTTATTTTTGTGAATGAATGTTTTATATTATTTATTAATGAAGGATATCAATAGAACGTGCTACCTAGTGGGCAGCACTAGGACTGAGTACGTACTGGTACGCCTATAGCTTTAGGCTATATTACTAACTTATTTGTGGATATTGATTTGATTATGATTATCGATATGTGAGATGTGGTTTGTGGGTGTGATTGCTGGAGCTCGGTTGACCAAGTGTCTCGGGGCCAATCATACTGGCAGTCAGACTGTTGGAGCTTGGTTGACTTAGTGTCTCGAGGCCAGTCTACTGTCCAAATGGATTAAGTGGATATATTTGGAATAAGTGAGCCTATATGGCTAGAGTGTTGTTTAACACTATTTTTGAGGTTACGATATTCTAGGGTTCTATGCAATCCTTCATAAACCATGATTTTCAGATAAAATATATATAAATGATTTTTCTGCATCTGTGTGAATTTGCATGTATATATTTACATATTACATATATATTGTTGACTGTATGCATTATCACTTAGTGTGTATGTATATATATTATAGTAATTCACTCAGTGAGGTCTGACTCCCCTCCGTTGACTATTTTTCAGGAGAGTCAACTTCTTCAGACCTCAGTAGCAGGTCGATACGCTGGATTTCTTCCGCCTCGGCTTCTTTATGTAAATTGTCTACTTGAGTCTTATTTATTTTATCTAGACACTGCAGTAGTTGAGAATTAAAGTATTGGATTTTATGTATTTTATTTACAGAGATGTATTATATTGAAACTGGATTTGTATTAAAGAGATTATGTATCTATGAGATGAGATTTCGATTTAAATCTAGTTGATGTGAATAATATTATGATATTATGATTTTTATTTTCCGCTGCATATTATATTGTTACTGTTATTATGGCATGATTTATTTTATTTTTAGGCTTGCTACGGGTTCCGGATTCGAAAGAATTCCCGTTCCCTAGCGCCGGTCATGGCCCCTGTTTTGGGTCGTGACAAAGTTGGTATCAGAGCAGAGTTCTATGTCAGGGCTTAGTTATATGAGTTGTGGCCCTAGTTTTAAAGTTGTGTTTTCTGTTGGACTACTGCAGTGTATTAGGTTCGAGTATGTCTTGATAAGTATTCCTTGCTGTAGTTTTCAGCGTTATTCCTCTATTATCTGTTTTGTCTGAATCTTTCCGTTTATCTTTTTAGTATGAGGAGGCGAGCACGTGTCGCTCCACCGGTCGTTGAGGCCGAGGATGATGAGTCTTTTCAGGATGCGGTTTTACCTCATGAGCAGCCAGTGAGATGTAGAGGTCGTGGCAGAGGTAGACCTCGAGGAGCGGCAGGTCGCCGTAGGCAGAGAGAGTTACAGGACGAGGAGCCTGTAGAGCCTGAGTTTGATGTGCCTGTTCCTCCAGTTGTTCAGCCTGATCAGCCTGCCTATCAGTAGGGTATGTCTGACCCTGAGGCAGCTTTGTTCTATGCCCGAGTTGGCAGGATTGCTTTTGATGGGACTTCTGATCCTTTAGACTTTCTGCATGCGATTGAGACTAGGACTCGGACTGCTCATACCGAGTATCAGCGGATCATGATCGTCGAGTTGTCTGTCGAGGGACCAGCTCTAGATTGGTTCATTCAGATGATCCAGCCTTATATGATGACGATGACCTGGGCTCAGTTCCGAGAGCGGTTCATGAGGAGATTCTGTCCAGAGCCTCTTCGTTTGAGTTATCGTCTCTGTTTGACTAGTATTTCTCATGGAGATCGATCTGTAGAGGAGTATACCCGAGAGTTTCTTCGTCTGGGTAGATATGCCGAGGATCTGATGCGAGATCAGTATTTCGCTGTTACTACGTATGTTACTGGTTTGGGTTCAGCTTTTGCTGGTATACCTACAGCAAGCCTTACTCTGGAGTCTGTGATCGAGTTGGCCAAGGAGATTGAGCTGAGGTTAGTTAGGCAGGGAGCGATGCCTGATTATTACCAGCTAGGAGTTCAGTCGAGTGGATCGCAGGCTACTCCGTATTCGAGTTTTCATGTTGGATCGAGTAGTCAGCAGCGAGGTTCGACTCAGCAGAGTCAGAGATAGCAGCAGCGAGTGCATCAGAGCAGTAGACATGGCCGTGGAGGTCAGCGTAGATCGTTCAGATTTGGATCAGGTGCTTCGAGCAGCAGCAGTGGTCGTAGTTCTGGATCAGCGGCCAGTGTTTGTCAGACTTGTGGTAGAGTCCATCAGGGACCATGTTATCTGACACCACTGACATGCTTCAAATGCGGGCAGACAGGACATTTTGCCAGATCATGTCCTTATTCTGGGTATCAGCAGCAGCAGATTCTGCGATTCCCACAGCAGTCGATTGCTAGTGCAGCACCCGTGCCATTTCAGTTACCACCAGCCCAGCATCAGAGTTCCACCCAGTTTGTTCCACAGCAGAGTCATGGTAGAGGTACTAGAGGAGGTGCCAGAGGTGTTGGCCAGGCTTCTACCAGTCAACAGGGAGGTCGAGGTCAGGCCAAAGTCTTCCATCTGACTCAGCAGGATGCTCAGGCATCTAATGCAGTCGTGGCAGGTATTGTTTCTGTTTGTTACCTGGATGCTTGGGTTTTGTTTGATCCGAGTGCCACGCATTCGTTTGTTTCTCCTATTTTTGCTTCTAAATCTTGTTGGCAAGCTTCGAGGATGGCTTTTCCTTTGTCTGTTTCCACTCCTCTGAGTGATTCCTTGGACGCCGATATTATTCTTTCTGGTTGTCCAGTTCTCGTGGGAGATAGAGAATTACCCGCTGATTTGATTTTGTTGGATGTGATGGAGTTTGCTATTATTTTGGGAATGGATTGGTTATCTCATCACTATGTCATGGTAGATTGCAGGAATAAAGAGGTGACTTTTAGAATTCCTGATGAAGAAGAGTTTAAGTTTATTGGTGATAGGAGTTCAGCACCTCAGAATCTTATTTCTGTTATTACGGCTAGGAAGTTGTTGAAGAAAGGTTGTCAGGGATATTTGGCATTGGTCAGGGATACTTCAGTAGAGAAGTTGTCACTCACAGATGTTCCGGTTGCTTGTGAGTTTCCTGATGTTTTTCCCAAAGAGTTACCAGGTTTACCACCTCATAGAGAGATTGAGTTCTGTATAGATGTGGTACCAGGTACTACTCCTATATCTATGCCACCCTATCGTATGGCTCCTACAGAGTTGAGAGAGTTGAAGGAGCAGTTGCAAGAGTTATTGGATAAAGGTTTTATCAGACCTAGTGTTTCTCCTTGGGGTGCACCAGTCTTATTTGTGAAGAAGAAGGATGGTACCCTGAGACTGTGCATTGACTACAGAGAATTGAATAAGGTGACGGTGAAGAACAAGTATCCTCTCCCGAGGATAGATGATTTGTTTGATCAGCTACAGGGTGCACAGTTCTTTTCTAAGGTTGATTTGAGGTCGGGTTATCATCAGTTGCAGATCAGTGAATCTGATATTCCTAAGACAGCATTCCGCACTAGATATGGTCATTATGAGTTTCTGGTGATGTCTTTTGGTTTGACTAATGCACCAGCAGCTTTTATGGACCTGATGAACAGAGTATTCAGACCGTATGTGGATCAGTTTGTAGTAGTCTTTATTGATGATATACTGGTATATTCGAGGAGTATGGAAGAGCATGTATATCACTTGAGGATTGTACTACAGACACTGAGAGATCATCAGCTTTATGCTAAATTCTCGAAGTGTGATTTTTGGATGGAGAGTGTTTCTTTTCTTGGACACGTAGTGTCTAAAGAAGGTATTCAGGTTGATCCACAGAAGATTGAGGCAGTATCTGAATGGCCTAGACCTACTTCTGTTACGGAGATTCGAAGTTTTCTCTGGTTTAGCCAGGTATTATAGGCGGTTTGTGTAGGATTTTTCCAGGATAGCAGCCCCTATGACTCGCTTGACTCAGAAGAATGTTATATTCGAGTGGTCAGAAGCTTGTGAGAATAGTTTTCAGTTATTGAAGGAGAAATTGACCACAGCGCCAGTATTAGCTTTGCCTAATGGTGTGGATAAGTTCACAGTTTACTGTGATGCCTCTAGAATTGGTCTTGGTTGTGTGTTGATGCAGAATGGAAAGGTGATAGCCTATGCTTTGAGGCAGTTGAAGAAGCATGAGCAGAACTATCCTACACATGATCTTGAGATGGCTGCAGTGATCTTTGCTTTGAAGATTTGGAGACATTATTTGTACGGGGTGACTTGTGAGATATTTACTGATCACAAGAGCCTTAAGTACATTTTCCAGCAGAGAGATTTGAATCTGAGGCAGAGAAGATGGTTGGAATTGTTGAAGGATTATGATTGTGAGATTCTTTACCATCCGGGTAAAGCTAATGTTGTAGCAGATGCCTTGAGTAGGAAGTCCTCAGGTAGTCTTGCTCACATCGGTGTTGATAGGAGACCATTGATCCAGGAATTGCATCTGATGGTGGATCAAGGTCTGATGATGAAGATTAGTAGATCATGTGGACTGTTAGCTCAGTTTAAAGTGTGATCTGTACTAAGGGATAGGATTAAAGCAGCTCAGAGCCGAGATCCTATTCTAGAAGAGCTTGCAGAGAATGTCAGAGCAGGGAAGTTCACTGATTTCACACTTAATGATGATGGTGTGTTGTGGATCAGTGGTAGATTGTGTGTTCCAGATGTGGATGATTTGAGAGAGGAGATTTTAGAAGAAGCACATTCTACAGCTTACAGCGTTCATCCAGGTGTTACTAAGATGTACCACAGTATCAGAGATCTATACTGGTGGGATGGATTGAAGAAGGATGTCACTGATTATGTTGCTAAATGTCTGACGTGTCAGCAAGTGAAAGCCGAACATCAGAAGCCTTCTGGGAAGCTTCAGCCTCTTCCTATTCCCGAGTGGAAGTGGGAAAGGATAGCTATGGATTTTGTGGTCGGTTTACCTCGTTCGAAGGATGGATACGATTCCATCTGGGTGATTGTAGACAGATTGATGAAGTATGCACATTTCTTGCCTGTGAAAGCCACATATTCAGTTGCTAGATTGGCGAAGTTGTATGTGAAGCATATTGTGTGCCTTCATGGAGTACCTGTGTGCATTGTGTCAGATAGAGGTTCGGTGTTTACTTCTCGTTTTTGGCAGAAGTTGCAAGAAACGATGGGCACTAGGTTGGATTTCAGTACAGCTTTTCATCCTCAGACAGATGGCCAGTCTGAGAGGACGATCCAGACATTGGAAGATATGTTGAGGATGTGTGTCTTGGATTTGGGAGGTAGCTGGGATGATCATTTATCGCTTGTTGAGTTTGCATATAATAATAGCTACCATAGCAGTATTAGCATGGCACCATATGAGGCGTTATATGGAAGGAAGTGTAGATCCCCGTTGAGTTGGGATGAGATTGGTGAGAGAGCTTTGACTGGACCAGAGATGGTTCAGGACGCTGCAGAGAAAGTCATCGTGATTAAACGAAGATTAGAGACCACAGTTAGCAGACAGAAGAGTTATGCGGATCCTAGGCACAGAGATGTGGAGTTTCAAGTCGAAGATTTTGTTTTTCTGAAGGTATCTCCGATGAAGGGTGTGATGAGATTTGGCAGGAAGGGTAAGTTAGCACCGAGATATATTGGACAGTTTGAGATTCTGGAGAGAGTTGGCACTGTTGCATATCGGTTGGATTTGCCTTCGAGTATGTCACAAGTGCATCCAGTATTTCATATCTCGATGTTGAGGAAGTATATCTCAGACCCTTCACACGTGTTGCAGCCCGACAGTGTAGAAGTGAGTGAAGACTTGACATTTGTGGAAGAACCTGTGGCGATCATTGATTATCAAGTTCGACAGTTGCGATCGAAGCAGATTCCGATGGTCAAGGTTCTGTGGCGTAGCAACAGAGTTGAAGAGCATACATGAGAGACTGAAGCTGAGATGCGAGCTTCTTACCCGTATCTCTTTCCTTCTTGATCTTATTTTCTGGAATTCGGGGACGAATTCTTGTAAGGGGGGAAGACTGTAATATCCCGTGTTTTTAAAATATTTTTACACTGTACCGGGATATGCAGTGTTAATAAATTCTGTATGTTATATGATATTTTTACGAGTTGTTATGTATTTTAAACCTATTTTAATTACTGTGTATTATTTTCAGTGTTTTACGTAAAATTTTCCCGGGACATGCATTTTCGGGGGAATTTTCACGTAAACAATGTATTATTAATTGTTTTAAATATATTTTCGGACTTGCATGAACTCATGCGTATTTTTAAATTATTAAATAAAGCCTGTGTGTGAATATTTATTTAATTAGGGTTTAATATATATAACCCTAATATTTTATTATTTATTTATTTATTTATTATTATTTAATTATTTTATTTATTATTAAATTATTAAAATTTAATTTTTTATTATTATTTTATTAATATTTAATTATTTTATTTTATTTTATTTTTCTTTTTCTTTTTTCTTTTTTTTTTTCTTTTTTCTTTCTTTTTCTTTTTCTTTCCTTTTTCTTTCTTTTTCTTTTTCTTCTTCTCCTTCTTCCTTCTCCCGCGCCCGACCACCACCATTCTCCCTTCCCTCCTGCTGCAACTCCGGCCACCTACCGTCGGTGTGCCTCCCGGATTGCCACCGCCGTTCCCAGCCGTCCCCCGCCGCCAGCAGCTCCCTTCCCCGGCGCCGACAGCTTCATTTTTCCTTTTTTGGCCGAAAGTTGATCCATCGCCGTTTCTCCCTCCTCCGGCCACCGTTTTCGACACCGCCGGTCTTCATCGACTCCTTGAGGTCCAGTGAGTGTGATTATAGCTTTGGTTTGTACTAAAATGGTTTAGATTTGCTTAGGTTTCGATTTTTCAATTTCGGTCACATTAGGGTTTTTGATTTTTTTGAGCTTCGAATTGGTTTATTCATGAAAACTCCCTTCACAAATGTTGTTCCTAGTAGCTCAATATACATGTATGAATTTTTGTAGAATTTTTAGAGATTTTTTGGATTTTTGGGTATTTTTTAATATTTTAATATTATTTTCTAATTTTCGGAAATTAATTATTTAAATTATGAAATTGGAGTTTATGGTTAAATTAGGTGTTGAAATGAATTATAGGAATTTATTTGTAATTTTTATGAATTTCTAAGTATTTATTTTGAATTATTGAAGTTTATGTGATTTTGAGAAATTAGGGTTAATTGTGTTTTAAATGGAAATTAATTGGTTAATTGAGTTTAATTATTGATATTATTGATAAATATGTTGAGAAAATTAATTTTGGATAATTTTATAATTTTTGGTGAATTTTTGAAGTAATTTAAGTATATTTATATATATAGGGGTATTTTGGTAATTTTACCCTAAATTGTCTAAAAATGTAATTTAATTGGTTTTAATAATTATTTAAGGTATAAAAATGATTTCTATAAATTATTTAGTATTTTTTACTAATTAAAACTATTTTTCGTGAATTATTTTCAATTATATATATAATATACGGTTTTACTAATAAAATGAGTTTTTATCGGTTTTTACAGTGTTTTAAGGTTAATTATGTAATTTTTACCTATGAGATGTATTTCTATGTTGTGAGGATATTTTTGGTATATCTGGAATTGTTCTGTGTTTGTGGACCCCAGTCGGTGGATTGTAGTCTGGAGTCCGACCGAGGGGTTGTGGTTTTGTGTTGAGCCTATTTTTCAAAGTGTGTTTCTTTGCAGGGTCGGCTCTACTCTTTTGAGTACAGAGATGTCCATTTTACAGGGGAGGTTCTGTCGGATTTTTGGTAGAATTCTCGTAAAACGTGATGTCCAGTCGAACCCTAATTCTGTTTCCGTATTTTAATACTTTAGATTGAATTCTAGGATTTCTGTTAGGTTTATTCTAATGTCGGTTATTTATTGCTTGTTTAGTTGCGCCGAGACCGAGGGCTAGTGGACCAGGCCCGTCGGACCTGTCTCGTGGAGCGCATTAGGTGAGTTACTATACTATATATATTTGCTTAGGATGCATGATTTAGAAATGCATGTTTTATGTTGATTAAATATGCATAAATAATTTGATTATTTCTTAAGTTTACATTAAGTATATTTTTGGTTTATTTTTGGTATATATTAAATTATATGCATGTTTTGTAAATAAAATATATTTAAAATGTTTTTAAATATATTCGAGCTTAAGTTATAATTTGATTGGATTTATTTAACGTATATATACTCGAAATATACCTGGTTTACTTTTGGTATATTTCTGGTATATATATATGGATTATATTGTTATTTCATTTACATTCATGCATCATTTATTTTTGTGAATGAATGTTTTATATTATTTATTAATGAAGGATATCAATAGAACGTGCTACCTAGTGGGCAGCACTAGGACCGAGTACGTACTGGTACGCCTATAGCTTTAGGCTATATTACTAACTTATCTGTGGATATTGATTTGATTATGATTATCGATATGTGAGATGTGGTTTGTGGGTGTGATTGCTGGAGCTCGGTTGACTAAGTGTCTCGGGGCCAATCACACTGGCAGTAAGACTGCTGGAGCTCGGTTGACTTAGTGTCTCGGGGCCAGTCTACTGTCCAAATGGATTAAGTGGATATATTTGGAATAAGTGAGCCTATATGGATAGAGTGTTGTTTAACACTATTTTCGAGGTTGCGATATTCTAGGGTTCTATGTAATCCTTCATAAACCATGATTTTCAGATAAAATATATATAAATGATTTTTCTGCATCTGTGTGAATTTGCATGTATATATTTACATATTACATATATACTGTTGACTATATGCATTATCACTTAGTGTGTATGTATATATATTATAGTAATTCACTCAGTGAGGTCTGACTCCCCTCCGTTGACTATTTTTCAGGAGAGTCAACTTCTTCAGACCTCAGTAGCAGGTCGATACGCCGGATTTCTTCCGCCCCGGCTTCTTTATGTAAATTGTCTACTTGAGTCTTATTTATTTTATCTAGACACTGCAGTAGTTGAGAATTAAAGTATTGGATTTTATGTATTTTATTTAAAGAGATGTATTATATTGAAACTGGATTTGTATTAAAGAGATTATGTATCTATAAGATGAGATTTCGATTTAAATCCAGTTGATGTGAATAATATTATGATATTATGATTTTTATTTTCCGCTGCATATTATATTGTTACTGCTATTATGGCATGATTTATTTTATTTTTAGGCTTGCTACGGGTTCCGGATTCGAAAGAATTCTCGTTCCCTAGCGCCGGTCATGGCCCCTGTTTTGGGTCGTGACACCATTACTTTAATTCACAACTACTGCAGTGTCTAGATAAAATAAATAAGACTCAAGTAGATAATTTACACAAAGAAGCCGGGGCGGAAGAAATCCGGCGTATCGACCTGCTACTGAGGTCTGAGGATGTTGACTCTCCTGAAAAATAGTCAATGGAGGGGAGTCAGACCTCACTGAGTGAATTACTATAATATATATACATACACACTAAGTGATAATGCATACAGTCAACAGTATATATATAATATGTATATATACAGGCAATTGCACACAGATGCAATAAAATCATTTTATATATTTTCATTAAAAATCATCTTTTATGAAGGATCACATAGAACCCTAGAATGTCGCAACCTCAGAAAATAGTGTTAGACAACACTCTAGCCATACAGGCTCACTTAATCCAAATATATCCATTTAATCCATTTGGACAGTAGACTGGCCCTGAGACACTAAGTCAACCGAGCTCCAGCAGTCTGACTGCCTGTATGATTGGCCCCGAGACATTTGGTCAATCGAGCTCCAGCAATCACACCTCCAAACCATATCTCACACATATCAATAATCATATCAAATCAATATCCACAAATAGTTAGTAATATAGCCTAAAGCTATAGGCGTACCGGTACGTACTCGGTCCTAGTGCTGCCCACTGGGTAGCACGTTCTATCGATATCCTTCATCATTAATAATATAAATCATTCATTTACAATAAATGATGCATGAATTTAAATGAAATAACAATATAAACCATATATATACCGGAAATATACCAAACATAAACCAGGTATATTTCGAGTATATATATGTCAAATAAATCCAATCAAATCATAAATTAAACTAAAAATATATTTAAAAACATTTTAAATATATTTTATTAATAAAACATGTATATAATTTATTATATACCAAAAATAAACCAAAAATATACTTAATATAAACTTAAGAAATAATCAAATTATTTATGCATATTTAATCAACATAAAACATGCATCTCTAAATCATGCATCCTAAGCATATATATATAGTATAGTAACTCACCTAGTGCGCTCCACGAGATAGGTCCGACGGGCCTGGTCCACTAGCCCTCGGTCTCGGCGCAACTAAACAAGCAATAAATAATAGACATCAGAATAAACCCTAACAGAAATCCTAGAATTCGATTTAGAGTATTTAAATACGAAAACAGAATTAGGGTTCGATTGGACATCACATTTTACGAGAATTCTATCAAAAATCCTACAGAACCTCCCCTGTAAAATGGATATCTCTCTACTCAAAAGAGTAGAGCCGACCCTGCAAAGAAACACACTTCGAAATACAAGCTCAACACAATCCACAACCCTTCGGTCGGACTCCAGACTACAATCCACCGACCGGGGTCCACAATCACAGAACAATTCAGAAATACCAAAAAAATCCTTAAAACCTAGAAATACATCTCATAGGTAAAAAAAATTACATAATTAACCTTAAAACACTGTAAAAATTGATAAAAACTCATTTTATTTGAAAAACCGTATATTATATATATAATTGAAAATAATTCACGAAAAATAGTTTTAATTAGTTAAAAATACCAAATAATTTGTAGAAATCATTTTTATACCTTAAATAACTATTAAAACCAATTAAATTACATTTTTAGCCAATTTAGGGTAAAATTACCAAAATACCCCTATATATATAAATATACTTAAATTACTTCAAAAATTCATCAAAAATTATATAATTATCCAAAATTAATTTTCTCAACATATTTATCAATAATATCAATAATTAAACTCAATTAACCAATTAAATTCAATTAAAAACACATTTAACCTAATTTCTCAAAATCACATAAACTTCAATAATTCAAAATAAATACTTAAGAATTCATAAAAATTCCAAATAAATTCCTATAATTCATTTCAACACCTAATTTAACCATAAACTCCAATTTCATAATTTAAATAATTAACTTCCGAAAATTAGAAAATAATATTAAAATATTCAAAAATACCCAAAAATCCAAAAAATCTCAAAAAATTCTACAAAAATTCATACATGTAGATTGAGCTACTAGGAACAACATTTGTGAAGGGAGTTTTCATGAATCAATCAATTCAAAGCTCAAAAAAATCAAAAACCCTAATGTGATCGAAATTGAAAATTCGAAAGCTAAGCAAATCTAGACCATTTTAGCTCAAACCAAAGCTAGAATCACACTCACCGGAGCTCAAGGAGTCGATGAAGACCAGCGATGTCAAAAATGGTGGTCGGAATCGGTGAGGGAAGAAGAAGATGCAACTCTCGGCTTCCGGCGATATCAAGCTTCCCCGACGCCAGAAATGAGCTCTGCAGGCGGCGAAATGGCTAGAGGAAGGTGGTGGCACACCGGACGGCACACCCACGATGAAGAAACGGCAGTAGCAGTGATCGGACGGTGAAGGAAACGGTCGGGAGGAAGAAGAAGCTCTCAGGGGCAGTTTCGTAAATAAACCAAACTTTTATAATTTTGACAATTTTTAATGTATATATGTATATATATATACTTTACACTATATAATAAAATAATATTAAATTACACACTTTAAATATACACCACACACATAAAATTTAATATTTTAATAATTTATACTAAATAAAAATAATTAAATAACAATAAAACTAATAAATAATTAATAAAATATTAGGGTAATACTAAACCCTAATTAAATAAATATACACACACACATAGGCTTTATTTAGTATTTTAAAAATACGTATGAGTCCATGCAAGTCCGAAAATATATTTAAAATAATTAATATTAAAATATTTACGTGAAAATTTCCCCGAAAATGCAAGTCCCGGGAAAATTTTACGTAAAGCACTGTAAATAAAACACAGTATTAAAAATAGGTTTTAAATACATATTAACTCGTGAAAATATCATATATATACATTCAAAATTTATTAACACTGCATATCCCGGTACAGTGTAAAAATATTTTAAAAACACGGGATATTACAGTCTTCCCCCCTTACAAGAATTCGTCCCCGAATTCCAGAAAACAAGATCTAGAAGGAAAGAGATACGGGTAAGAAGCTCGCATCTCAGCTTCAGTCTCCCACATATGCTCTTCAACTCTGTCGCTACGCCACAGGACCTTGACCATCGGAATCTGCTTCGATCGCAACTGTCGAACTTGATAATCAACGATCGCCACAGGTTCTTCCACAAACGTCAAATCTTCACTCACTTCTACACTGTCGGGCTGCAACACGTGTGAAGGGTCTGAGATATACTTCCTCAACATCGAGATATGAAATACTGGATGCACCTGTGACATACTCGGAGGCAAATCTAACCGATATGCAACAGTGCCAACTCTCTCTAGAATCTCAAACGGTCCAATATATCTAGGTGCTAACTTACCCTTCTTACCAAATCTCATCACACCCTTCATCGGAGATACCTTCAGAAAAATGAAATCTCCAACCTGAAACTCCATATCTCTATGCCTAGGGTCCGCATAACTCTTCTGTCTGCTTACTGCTATCTCTAATCTGCGCTTAATCACGGCGACCTTCTTTGTAGCATCCTGAACCATCTCAGGTCCAGTCAAAGCTCTCTCACCAATCTCATCCCAACTCAACGGGGATCTACACTTCCTTCCATACAAAGCCTCATACGGTGCCATACCAATACTGCTATGGTAGCTGTTATTATATGCAAAATCAACAAGCGACAAATGATCATCCTAGCTACCTCCCAAATCCAGGACACACATCCTCAACATATCTTCCAATGTCTGGATCGTCCTCTCAGACTGACCATCTATCTGAGGATGAAAAGCAGTACTAAAATCCAACCTAGTGCCCATCGCTTCCTGCAATTTCTGCTAAAAATGAGAAGTAAACACCCAACCTCTATCTGACACAATGGACACATGTACTCCATGAAGGCACACAATATGCTTCACATACAACTTCGCCAATCTAGCAACTGAATAAGTGGCTTTCACAGGCAAGAAATGTGCAGACTTCGTCAATCTGTCTACAATCACCCAGATGGAGTCGTATCCATCCTTCGAACGAGGTAAACCGACCACAAAATCCATAGCTATCCTTTCCCACTTCCACTCGGGAATAGGAAGAGGCTGAAGCTTCCCAGAAGGCTTCTGATGTTCGGCTTTCACTTGCTGACACACCAAACACTTAGTAACATAATCAGCGACATCCTTCTTCAATCCATCCCACCAGTATAAATCTTTGATACTGTGGTACATCTTAGTGACACCTGGATGAACGTTGTAGGCTGTAGAATGTGCTTCCTCTAAAATCTCCTCTCTCAAATCATCCACATCAGGAACACATAATCTACCACTGATCCACAACACACCATCATCATCAAGTGTGAAATCAGTGAACTTCCCTGCTCGAACATTCTCTGCAAGCTCTTCCAGAATAGGATCTCGGCTCTGAGTTGCTTTAATCCTATCCCTCAGTACAGATCATACTTTAAACTGAGCTAGCAGTCCACCTGATCTACTAATCTTCATCATCAAACCTTGATCCACTAACAAATGCAATTCCTGGATCAATGGTCTCCTCTCAACACTGATATGAGCAAGACTACCTGAGGACTTCCTACTCAAGGCATCTGCTACAACATTAGCTTTACCCGGATGATACAAGATCTCACAATCATAATCCTTCAATAGTTCCAACCATCTCCTCTGCCTCAAATTCAAATCTCTCTGCTGGAAAATGTACTTAAGGCTCTTGTGATCAGTAAATATCTCACAAGTCACCCCGTACAGATAATGTCTCCAAATCTTCAAAGCAAAGATCACTGCAGCCATCTCAAGATCATGTGTGGGATAGTTCTGCTCATGCTTCTTCAACTGCCTCGAAGCATAGGCTATCACCCTTCCATTCTGCATCAACACACAACCAAGACCAATTCTAGAAGCATCACAGTAAACTGTGAACTTATCCATACTATTAGGCAAAGCTAATACTGGCGCTGTGGTCAACTTCTCCTTCAACAACTGAAAACTGTTCTCACAAGCTTCTGACCACTCGAATCTAACATTTTTCTAAGTCAAGCGAGTCATAGGGGCTGCTATCCTGGAAAAATCCTGCACAAACCGCCTATAATACCCAGCTAAACCCAGAAAACTCCGAATCTCCGTAACAGAAGTAGGTCTAGGCCATTCAAATACTGCCTCAACCTTCTGTGGATCAACCTGAATACCTTCTTTAGACACTACGTGTTCAAGAAAAGAAACACTCTCATCCAGAAATCACACTTTGAGAATTTAGCATAAAGCTGATGATCTCTCAGTGTCTGTAGTACAATCCTCAAATGATATACATGCTCCTCCATACTCCTCGAATATACCAGTATATCATCAATGAAGACTACTATAAATTGATCCACATACGGTCTAAATACTCTGTTCATCAAGTCCATAAAAGCTGCTGGTGCATTAGTCAAACCAAAAGACATCACCAGAAACTCATAATGGCCATATCAAGTGCGAAACGCTGTCTTAGGAATATCAGCTTCACTAATTCGCAGCTGATGATAACCCGACCTCAAGTCGACCTTAGAAAAGAACTGTGCACCCTGTAGCTGATTAAACAAATCATCTATCCTCAGGAGAGGATACTTGTTCTTCACTGTCACCTTATTCAACTCTCTGTAGTCAATGCACAATCCTAGGGTACCATCCTTCTTCTTCACAAACAAGACTGGTGCACCCCAAGGAGAAACACTAGGTCTGATGAAACCTTTATCCAACAACTCTTGCAATTGTTCCTTCAACTCTTTCAACTCTACAGGAGCCATACGATAAGGTGGCATCGATATAGGAGTAGTACCTGGTACCACATCTATACAGAATTCAATCTCTCTATGAGGTGGTAAACCTGGCAACTCCTAGGGAAAAACATCAGGAAACTCACAAGTAACAGGAACATCTGTGAGTAACAACTTCTCCACTGACGTATCCCTGACCAATGCCAAATATCCCTGACAACCTTTCCTCAACAACTTCCTAGCCATAATAACAGAAATAAGATTCTGAGGTGCTGAACTCCTATCACCAACAAACTTAAAATCTTCTTCACCAGGAATTCTAAAAGTCACCTCCTTATTCCTGCAATCTACCACGACGAAGTGCTGAGATAACCAATCCATTCCCAGAATGACATCAAACTCCATCACATCCAACAAAATCAATTCAGCGGGTAATTCTCTATCTCCCACGAGAACTGGACAACCAGAAAGAACAATATCGATGTCCAAGGAATCGCTCAGAGGAGTGGCAACAAACAAAGGAAAAGCCATCCTCGAAGCTTGCCAATAAGATTTAGAAGCAAAAACAGGAGAAACAAACAAATGCGTGGCACCCGGATCAAACAAAACCCAAGCATCCAGGTAATAAATAGAAACAATACCTGCCACGACTGCATTAGATGCTTGAGCATCCTGCTGAGTCAGATGGAAGACTCTGGCCTGACCTCGACCTCCCTGCTAACTGGTAGAAGCCTGGCCAACACCTCTGGCACCTCCTCTAGTACCTCTACCACGACTCTGCAGTGGAACAAACTGAGTGGAACTCTGATGCTGGGCTGGTGGTAACTGAAATGGCATGGGTGCAGCACTAGCAATCGATTGTGGTGGGAATCGTGGAATCTACTGCTGATACCTGAAATAAGGACACGATCTGGCAAAATGTCATGTCTGCCCGCATCTGAAGCATGTCAGTGGTGTCAGATAACACGGTCCCTGATGGACTCTACCATAAGTCTGGCAAACACTGGCCGTTGATCCAGAACTACGACCACTGCTGCTGCTCGAAGCACTTAACCCAAATCTGAACGATCTACGCTGACCTCCACGGCCATGTCTACTGCTCTGATGCACTCGCTGCTGCTGTCTCTGACTCTGCTGAGTCGGACCTCGCTGCTGACTACTCGATCCCACATGAAAACCCGAATACGGAGTAGCCTGCAATCCACTCGACTGAACTCTTAGCTGGTAATAATCAGGCATCGCTCCCTGCCTAACTAGCCTCAGCTTAATCTCCTTAGCCAACTCAATCACAGACTCCAGAGTAAGACCTGCTGTAGGCATACTAGCAAAAGCTGAACCCAAACCAGTAACGTACGTAGTAACTGCGAAGTACTGATCTCGCATCAGATCCTCAGCATATCTACCCAGACGAAGAAACTCTCGGGTATACTCCTTTATAGATCGATCACCACGAGAAATGCTAGTCAAACGGAGATGATAGCTCAAACGAAAAGGCTCTGGACAGAATCTCCTCAAAAATCGCTCTCGAAACTGAGCCTAGGTCATCGTCATCATATAGGGCTGGATCATCTGAATACCAATCTAGAGCTGGTGCCTCAACAGACAACTCGACGATCATGATCCGCTGGTACTCGGTATGAGCAGTCCGAGTCCTAGTCTCAATCGCATGCAGAAAATCTAACGGATCGAAAGTACCATCGAACGTAATCCTACCAACTTGGGCATAGAACAAAGCTGCCTCAGGGTCAGACATACCCTGCTGATAGGCAGGCTGAACAGGCTGAACAACTGGAGGAACAGGAACATCAAACTTAGGCTCAACAGGCTCCTCGTCCTGTAACTCTCTCTGCCTACGGTGACCTGCCACTCCTCGAGGTCTACCTCTGCCACGACCTCTACGTCTAACTGGCTGCTCAGGAGGTAAAACCTCATCCTGAAAAGACTCATCATCCTCGGCCTCAACGACCGGTGGAGCGACACGCGCTTGCCTCCTCATACTGAAAAGACAAACGAAAAGATTCAGACAAAACAGACAACGGAGGAATAACGCTGAAAACTAAAGCAAGGAATACTTATGAAGACGTACTCGAACCTAATACACTGCAGTAGTCCATCAGAAAAACACAACTCTGAAACTAGGGCTACAACTCACATAACTAAGCCCTGACACAGAACTCTGCTCTGATACCAACTTTGTCACGACCCAAAACAGGGGCCATGACCGGCGCTAAGGAACGGGAATTCTTTCGAATTCGGAACCCGTAGCAAGCCTAAAAATAAAATAAATCATGCAATAATAACAATAATCATATAATATGCAGCGGAAATAAAAATAATTATATCATAATATTATTTACACCAACTGGATTTAAGTCAAATCTCATCTCATAGATATATAATCTTTTAGTACAAATCCAGTTTCAATATAATACATCTCTTTTAAAATAAAATACATGTAATCCAATACTTTAATTCACAACTACTACAATGTCTAGATAAAATAAATAAGACTCAAGTAGATAATTTACACAAAGAAGCCGGGGTGGAAGAAATCCGGCGTATCGACCTGCTACTGAGGTCTGAGGATGTTGACTCTCCTGAAAAATAGTCAACGGAGGGGAGTCAGACCTCACTGAGTGAATTACTATAATATATATACATACACACTAAGAGATAATGCATACAGTCAGTAGTATATATATAATATGTATATATACAGGCAATTGCACACAGATGCAATAAAATCATTTTATATATTTTCAGTAAAAATCATCTTTTATGAAGGATCACATAGAACCCTAGAATGTCGCAACCTCAGAAAATAGTGTTAGACAACACTCTAGCCATACAGGCTCACTTAATCCAAATATATCCACTTAATCCATTTGGATAGTAGACTGGCCCCGAGACACTAAGTCAACCGAGCTCCAGCAGTCTGACTGCCTGTGTGATTGGCCCCGAGACACTTGGTCAACCGAGCTCCAACAATCACACCTCCAAACCATATCTCACACATATCAATAATCATATCAAATCAATATCCACAAATAGTTAGTAATATAGCCTAAAGCTATAGGCATACCGGTACGTACTCGGTCCTAGTGCTGCCCACTAGGTAGCACGTTCTATCGATATCCTTCATCATTAATAATATAAATCATTCATTTATAATAAATGATGCATCAATTTAAATGAAATAACAATATAAACCATATATATACCGAAAATATACCAAACGTAAACCAGGTATATTTCGAGTATATATATGTCAAATAAATCCAATCAAATCATAAATTAAACTAAAAATATATTTAAAAACATTTTAAATATATTTTATTAATAAAACATGTATATAATTTGTTATATACCAAAAATAAACCAAAAATATACTTAATATAAACTTAAGAAATAATCAAATTATTTATGCATATTTAATCAACATAAAACATGCATCTCTAAATCATGCATCCTAAGCATATATATATAGTATAGTAACTCACCTAGTGCGCTCCACGAGATAGGTCCGATGGGCCTGGTCCACTAGCCCTCGGTCTCGGCGTAACTAAATAAGCAATAAATAATAGACATCAGAATAAACCCTAACAGAAATCCTAGAATTCGATTTAGAGTATTTAAATACGGAAACAGAATTAGGGTTCGACTGGACATCACATTTTACGAGAATTCTACCAAAAATCCTACAGAACCTCCCCTATAAAACAGATATCTCTCTACTCAAAAGAGTAGAGCCGACCCTGCAAAGAAACACACTTCGAAATACAAGCTCAACACAATCCACAACCCTTCGGTCGGACTCCAGACTACAATCCACCGACCGGGATCCACAATCACAGAACAATTCAGAAATACCAAAAATATCCTTAAAACCTAGAAATACATCTCATAGGTAAAAAAAATTACATAATTAACCTTAAAACACTGTAAAAACCGATAAAAACTCATTTTATTTGAAAAATCGTATATTATATATATAATTGAAAATAATTCACGAAAAATAGTTTTAATTAGTTAAAAATACCAAATAATTTGTAGAAATCATTTTTATACCTTAAATAACTATTAAAACCAATTAAATTACATTTTTAGCCAATTTAGGGTAAAATTACCAAAATACCCCTATATATATAAATATACTTAAATTACTTCAAAAATTCACCAAAAATTATATAATTATCAAAAATTAATTTTCTCAACATATTTATCAATAATATCAATAATTAAACTCAATTAACCAATTAAATTCAATTAAAAACACATTTAACCTAATTTCTCAAAATCACATAAACTTCAATAATTCAAAATAAATACTTAAAAATTCATAAAAATTCCAAATAAATTCCTATAATTAATTTCAACACCTAATTTAACCATAAACTCCAATTTCATAATTTAAATAATTAATTTCCGAAAATTAGAAAATAATATTAAAATATTCAAAAATACCCAAAAATCCAAAAAATCTCCAAAAATTCTAAAAAAATTCATACATGTAGATTGAGCTACTAGGAACAACATTTGTGAATGGAGTTTTCATGAATCAATCAATTCAAAGCTCAAAAAAATCAAAAACCCTAATGTGATCGAAATTGAAAATTCGAAAGCTAAGCAAATCTAGACCATTTTAGCTCAAACCAAAGCTAGAATCACACTCACCGGAGCTCAAGGAGTCGATGAAGACCGGCGGTGTCAAAAATGGTGGTCGAAATCGGTGAGGGAAGAAGAAGATGCAACTCTCGGCTTCCGGCGATATCAAGCTTCCCCGACGCCGGAAATGAGCTCTGCAGGCGGCGAAATGGCTAGAGGAAGGTGGTGGCACACCGGACGGCACACCCACGGTGAAGAAACGGCAGTAGCAGTGATCGGACGGTGAAGGAAACGGTCGGGAGGAAGAAGAAGCTCTCAGGGGCAGTTTCGTAAATAAACCAAACTTTTATAATTTTGACAATTTTTAATGTATATATGTATATATATATACTTTACACTATATAATAAAATAATATTAAATTACACACTTTAAATATACACCACACACATAAAATTTAATATTTTAATAATTTATACTAAATAAAAATAATTAAATAACAATAAAACTAATAAATAATTAATAAAATATTAGGGTAATACTAAACCCTAATTAAATAAATATACACACACATAGGCTTTATTTAGTATTTTAAAAATACGTATGAGTCCATGCAAGTCCGAAAATATATTTAAAATAATTAATATTAAAATATTTACGTGAAAATTTCCCCGAAAATGCAAGTCCCGGGAAAATTTTACGTAAAGCACTGTAAATAAAACACAGTATTAAAAATAGGTTTTAAATACATATTAACTCGTGAAAATATCATATATATACATTCAAAATTTATTAACACTGCATATCCTGGTACAGTGTAAAAATATTTTAAAAACATGGGATCTTACAAGGCATTTCACACAAATGCTGAAATCCACTTTTATATATAATAAATGCAGAAAAATGTTTATTTGAGTGAATGATCAAACAAAACCCTAAAATATTCGCAACCTCAATAAAAATATCATAGTAGCCACACAAGCTTACTTAATTCCAAAGTAATTCTCTTATTCCATTTTGGATAGTAGACTAGCCCTAAGACACTAAGTCAATCGAGCTCCCGCAGTCTCACTGTCAGTGTGATTAGCCCCGAGACATTAGGTCAATCGAGCTCCTACAATCATATAATTCAATCACATCAAATCTTAATAATTAATCAATTAAATTTCACCTCAAATGATTTCATAAACTTAACCCTAAAATCTATCGCACAAGTACGTACACAATCCTAGTGCAGCCCTCTAGGTAGCACATTTTATCGATATCCTTCATATAAATCACATATTTATAGAAAATAAATAAATGCATAATTAAACACAAATTACATTCTTTATAAAAGAATAAACCATTTATATAGCAAACATATATTGAAAATATACTAGTTATATACAAAAAATATTTCAAGTTTACACGCCACGTATAAAGTATACCAAAAATATACTAAATGCATATTAAGAATATATCAAATGTATACATCACATATATATTGGAAAATACCAAAATATATTGAAAATATACCAAACATATACTAAATCATTTAATGAAATAATTCATATTAAAACATAAATACTTATAATCATGCATATATATGCAATGTATATATAAAATAATAACTCATAAGTTTGCGCTCCTCGAGACAAACTTGATGAGCCTGGTCCGATAGGCCTCTGTCTTGGCACAACTAGAAAATAAATAATAATAAAGTCAGAATAAATTCCTAACATACTTCTAAGAATTCTAAAGGAAAACTTGATCTAAGAATTCAAAACTCAATCAAAACATAAGAACTCAAGATTGACCCCACGTCACATTTTATGAGAATTTTATCAAAAAATCGATAGAGTCTCCTCTATAAAATAGACATCTCTCTACTAAAAAGTAGAGCCGATCCTACAAGGAAAACACACTTCTAATAACGCAATAGCTCAACACCTTGAGTTGGGACCCCGAACTACTCAAATCCCTAACCGAGGCTCACTATTCACGATAAAAATAAATATTAAATAATAATATATTAAAATCTTTAAAAATCCATCAAATCAATATTAAATCACAATATAAATTATTTAAACATCAAAACACTAAATATAAATATTTTCACAATAATTAAATAAAAATCTCAAATAATAATATAATATTAATAAAAATCCAATTTTTCAATAATTCAACATAAAATAGTAAAATTCAGATTTAATTACTGAAATAGTTTAAATATATTATAAAAGTAGTTAAAAAATCCATTTAATCACCAAAATAGTAAATAATATTATTATTTGAATATAATTTTTGAAAATTAGTATTAATTAGTTAAAAATAGTAAATAATTTGTAAAAATAGTAAATAATATTTTAATACCAATTATTATTCCAAAATTATGTAAAACATATTATTTAACAATATTTTCAATAAAAACACATAATTAACTCATAATTCTAAAAATCACATAATACAAAAATATTGACAAAAATTATACAAAATTTCTAAAAATTATTTTCTTACTTAAAAAATTAATAACTTAAATTAATAATACTAATTTAACCAAATTTCCATCCAAAATAATTAATTAATATAATTAACAAAAGTTCAATTTAAATTATTAAAATATTCAAAAATACCCATAATTCAAAATAATTCAAAAAAAGAAACAAAAAATATATTTGAGAAGATTAAGCTATACTAATCAACATTATCAAATAAAAAATCCATGAATTAGACATAAACATCTAAAAAAATTCAAAACCCTAGTAACATATAAACAAAAATTGGACATAACTCAAGATCAAGAGAATTTAAGCTTAAACGGAGCTTAGAATCGAACTCACCAAAGCTAAGAGGATCAAACAAGACCAGAATGAAGAGCTAAGGTGGCCAGAATCTTCACCAACAAAAATGGTAGTCTTCACGATTTCTGCTGCCGTCCAGGCACTCCGATGAGCTTCAGGCAACATCGATGGCTAGAGGAAGAAGAGAAGGCAACGATAATGATGAGTAATGGCAATGGTGGTGGTCTGGCATGGGTGGAGGGTGGTGGTCTGAGTTGTCCAATGAGGGAAGAAAAATTGCAGAGAACAAAAGAAAACAGTAAAGAGGGAGAAGAGAATTACTTAACCCATTTTTTTACTTATCTTTTATTATTTTTATTTTTATTATATATATATACACACACACACATACACACATGAACAATACACATATGCACATGCATGATACACATGATGAAAACCATTATAATAATAGTAATAATAATAATAGTAGTAATGATAATAACTTTAGTATTTTTAAATAATAAAACTTCCAAAATAATTATTTTACATAAATAAAATAAATAAATAATATGCACAAATAATGATAATATATAAATAAAATTTAAAATTTTATTAATACTGCATATCTCAAAATAATTTTATATTATTTAAAATATCGAGTCATTACAACACCATTCACGACATTTCAGATAGGCTCTAGCAGCTAGTACAGACGCTCTATTCAGTAGGACTAGAGACAGCAGCACAGATATCACCGGGGTAGGAGACATGGCCATGGTGGAGTGCACAAGCCTATCAAATTAAATACTGGTGCAACCAGTAACAGCAGTGGACAGAGTTCTAGATATGGCAGCACAAGATATGCAGCCAGTGCTTGCTAAATGTGTGGAAGAGTCCATTAGGGACCTTGTTACAAGGCTTATTTAACTTGCTTTAAATGCAGATAGATGGGGTATTTTGCCAGAGCATGTCCTTATTCTGGCTATCAGCAGTAGTTTTCATAGCAGTCGATTGCCAGTGCATGTAATGACCCAAAACAGGGGCCATGACCGGCACTAAGGAACGGGAATTCTTTCGAATCCAGAACCCGTAGCAAGCCTAAAAATAAAATAAATCATGCAATAATAACAATAACAATAACAATATCAAATTTGCAGCGGAAATAAAAATCGTAAATATAATAATAACATTTTCATCACTGGATTTAAATCAAATCTCAACTCATCACATATATAAAATCTCTTTAATATAATCCAATTTCAATATAATACATCTCTTTAAATAAAATACATGAATCCCACACTTTAATTCATAACTACTGCAGTGTCTAGATTATAAATATAAGACTCAAGTAAATAGTTTACACAAAGAAGCCGGGGCGAAAGAAATCCGGCGTATCGACCTGCTACTGAGGTCTGAGGATGTTGACTCTCCTGAAAAATTATCAACGGAGGGGAGTCAGACCTCACTAAGTGAATTACTATAATATATATACATACATACTAAATGATAATGCATACAATCAACAGTATATATATAATATGTATATATACAGGCAATTACACATAGATGCAATAAAAATAATTTTTTTATATATATTTTATTGAAAATCATCTTTTTATGAAGGATCACATAGAACCCTAGAATATCGCAACCTCAGAAATAGTGTTAGACAACACTCTAGCCATACAGGCTCACTTATTCCAAATATATCCACTTAATCCATTTAGACAATAGACTGGCCCCGAGACACTAAGTCAACCGAGCTCCAGCAGTCCAACTGCCAGTGTGATTGGCCCCGAGACACTTGGTCAACCGAGCTCCAGCAATCACACCCCCAAACCATATCTCACACATCAATTAAATAATATCCAATCAATATCCACAAATGGTTAGTAATACAGCCTAAATACTATAGGCGTACCAGTACATACTCGGTCCTAGTGCTACCCACTAGGTAGCACGTTCTATCGATATCCTTCATCATTAATAATATAAAACATTCATTCACAAAAATAAATAATGCATGAAGTTCAATAAAATTATCAACATAAACCATATATATACTAGAAATATACCAAAAGTAAACCAGGTATATTTCGAGTATATATACGTCAAATAAATCCCACCAATTATAATTTAAGCTAGAAATATATTTGAAAACATTTTAAATATAATTTATTAACAAAACATGTATATAATTTAATATATACCAAAAATAAACCAAAAATATACTTAAATACAAATCACATTATTTGTGCATTTTAATTAAAATAAAACATATATTTTTAAATCATGCATCCTAAAGCATATATATATAGTATAGTAACTCACCTAGTGCGCTCCACGAGATGGATCCGACGGGCCTGGTCCACTAGCCCTCGGTCTCGGTGCAACTAAACAAACAAATAATGGTAGACATTAGAATAAACCTAACAGAAATCCTAGAATTCGATCTAGAGTATTAAACACAGAATCAGAAATTAAGGTTCGACTGGACATCACGTTTTACGAGAATTCTATCAAAAATCCGACAGAACCTCCCATGTAAAACGGACATCTCTCTACTCAAAAGAGTAGAGCCGACCCTGCAAGGAAATACACTTCGAAAATAAACACCACATCTCATTCACAACCCCTCGGTCGGACTCCAGACTACAGTCCACCGACCGGGGTCCATAATCACAGAACAATTCAGAAAATACCAAAAATATCCTTATAACATAGAAATTCATTTTATAGGTAGAAATTACATAATTAACCTTAAAACACTGTAAAAACCGATAAAAACTCATTTTATTAGTAAAATTGTATATTATATATATAATTGAAAATAATTCACGAAAAATAGTTTTAATTAGTTAAAAAAAAACTAAATAATTTGTAGAAATCATTTTTATACCTTAAATAACTTTTAAAACCAATTAAATTACATTTTTAGCCAATTTAGGGTAAAATTACCAAAATACCCCTATATATATAAATATACTAAAATTACTTAAAAAATTCACCAAAAATTATAAAATTATCCAAAATTAATTTTCTCAACATATTTATCAATAATATCAATAATTAAACTCAATTACCCAATTAATTTCAATTAAAAACACATTTAACCCTAATTTCCAAAAATTACATAAACTTCAATAATTCAAAATAAATACATAGAAATTCATAAAAATTCCAAATAAATTCCTAGAATTCATTTCAACACCTAATTTAACCATAAAACATAATTTCATAATTTAAATAATTAATTTCCGAAAATTAGAAAATAATATTAAATATTCAAAAATACCCAAAAATCCAAAAAATCTCCAAAAATTCCAAAAAAATTCATACATGTAGATTAAGCTACTAGGATCAACATTTGTGAAGGGAGTTTTCACGAATCAATCAATTCAAAGCTCAAAAAAATCAAAAACCCTAATATGACCGAAATTAAAAATTCGAAACCTAAGCAATTCTAGACCATTTAAGCTCAAACCAAAGCTAGAATCACACTCACCGGAGCTCAAGGAGAAGAAAGAGATCAGCGGTGTTGAAAATGGTGGCCAAAAGAGGAAGAAACGGCGAGGAGAAGATTTCGGCCAAAAATGGCAGAAATCGAGCAAGCCACTGCCGGAGAAGACGGCTGGGACGGCGAGGCAGCGGAGGAGAACGGTGGCACGTAGGGGAAGGCACTCTGACAGCCAGTGATTGGGGTAGCAACGGTGAGGGATGGGTGGTCGAGCGCACGGGGAAGAAGGAAGAAGAAGAAGAAAAAAAAGAAAAAAGAAAGAAAAGAAAAAAAAAGAAAGAAAAAGAAAGAAAAAGAAAAAGAAAAAAAAGAAAAATAAATAATAAAAAAATAATAATTTTAATAAAATATTTAGAAAAATTTACATCCACACACTTAATATTTTAATAATTTAATAATAAATAAAATAATTAAATAATAATAAATAAATAAATAAATAATAAAATAATAAAATCATCGTGATCGATGATGGCTCGACTTTCGGCTTCTCCGGCCAAAAATGGCTTCCAAGCGCCGGAATCAGCTGCTAGAGGCGGCGAAAGAGGCTGGGGAAGGTGGTGGCACACCGGACGACACACCAACGGTGAGAAATTGATAGTTGCAGGCGGTGGTTGGTGATCGGATGCAATCGGGGAAGAAGGAGGAGAAATCGGGGCTAAATGGTAATTTTTCAAAAGTTTTGGTTTTTAACTTATATATATATATATACTATATATTAAAATAATATTAAATTACACACATTAAATATACACCACACACATATAATTTAATATTTTAATAATTTATACTAAATAAAAATAATTAAATAACAATAAAACTAATAAATAATTAATAAAATATTAGGGTAATATTAAACCCTAATTAAATAAATAAGTACACATAGGCTTTATTTAGTAATTTAAAAATACGTATGAGTTCATGCAAGTCCGTAAATATATTTAAAATAATTAATAATAAAATATTTACGTGAAAATTTCCCCGAAAATGCAAGTCCTGGGAAAATTTTACGTAAAGGACTATAAATAATACACAATAATTAAAATAGGTTTTAAATACACATCAACTCGTAAAAATATCATAATATATATACAAAAATTATTAACACTGTATATCCCGGTACAGTATTAAAATATTTAAAAACATGAGATATTACAGCAAGCTCTTCTAAAATAGGATTTCAGCTTTGAGCTGCCTTAATCCTATCTCTCAGTACAGATCGCACCTTAAACTGAGCTAGCAGTCCACCATATCTACTCACCTTCATCAATAGACCTTGATCCATTAACAAATGCAACTCTTGGATCAACGGTCTCCTCTCTACACTGATGTGAGCAAGACTGCCTGAGGACTTCCTACTCAAGGCATCTGCTACCACATTAGCCTTGTATGGATGATATAAAATCTAACAGTCATAATCTTTCAACAGTTCCAACCATCTCCTTTGCCTTAGATTCATATCTCTCTATTGGAAAATGTACTTAAGGCTCTTGTGATCAGTAAAAATCTCACAAGTCACCCAATACAGATAATGTCTCCAGATCTTGAGAGCAAATATCACTGTAACCGTCTTTAGGTCGTGGGTAGGATAATTCTGTTCATGCTTCTTCAACTGCCTCGAAGCATAGGCTATCACCCTACTATTCTGCATCAACACATAACCTAGGCCAACTCTAGAGGCATCACAATACATTGTGAACTTGTCCACTCCATTAGGCAAAGCCAAAACTGGGGCTGTGGTCAACTTCTCCTTCAACAACTGAAAACTGTTCTCACAAGCTTTTGACCATTCAAATCTTACATTCTTCTAAGTCAAGCGAGTCATAGGAGCTGCAATTCTGGAGAAATCCTGTACAAACCTCATATAGTACCTGGCTAAACCTAGAAAATTATGAATCTCTATAACTGAAGTCGGTCTAGGCCACTCAGACACTGTCGTAATCTTTTGTGGATCCACCTGGATACCTTCTTTAGACACCATATGTCCAAGAAAAGCAACACTCTCCATCCAAAAATCACACTTCAAGAATTTAGCATAAAGTTAATGTCGGAGGATGAACTTCTAAAAAACCCCAACGTCGTCACCGGAATTGTCCTCAATGAGCAATGGAAGTTCCAGACAAAAAAAGAAAAAAAAAACCAAGAAGGAAAGAAGAATTGGGGAGGGGGGGTTAGTTTCAGGTACTAGACATTGGACCTTTTTTTTAAGCATAACAGACAAAACTTATAAAAAATAATAAAAATAATAATATTTTATTTAAAATATCCTCTCTCACTAATTTCATATATATATATATATATAACAATTTATTTAATTTAATAAAATAACTCAACTAAATAATTATTAAAAATGAAAATAAAACTTTAATTTCAAAATAATAATGATATGAATTAATAAAAAAAATACCAAGACTAGAATTTATTTTAATTTCACAAAATAATTAAATATTATAATTTAATAAAGTAATTATTAATACTGCAAATCCCAAAAATTAATTTAATAATTTATAAAATTTTAGGTTATAACAATCTTCCCTCTTACAAAAATTTGTCATTGAATTTCAAATAAAAAGAACAGAATACAATAATTTATTGAGGAAAAAGGTAAGGGTAGACCACCCGCATCTCAGCCTTGATCTCCCACGTTGTTGCTCTTCCACATCACTTTGACCATTAGGATATGCTTTGAACACAACTAACGAACTTGATAATCCACTATCGCAACTAGTTCTTCCTCGTACGTTAGGACTTCATTCACTTTCACATTCTTAGGCTGAAACACTTGTGAAGGGTCCAAAATGTACATCCTCAGCATCAAGATATGGAACACTAGATGCACTTGAGACAAATTCAGAGGCAAAGCCAACCAATATGCAAACATGCTCACTCTCTCCAGAATCTCAAACGGTCTAATATATCTCGGTGATAACTTCCCTTTCTTGCCAAATCTCATCATACCTTTCATTGGTGACACCTTTAGAAAAACATAATCCCCAACCTGAAACTCCACATCCTTATGCTTCAGATTTGTATAGCTCTTATGTCTGATAGCTGCGGTTTCTAATATTCTTTTGATCAAAGCAACCTTCTCAGATGTATCCTAGATAATCTTAGGTCTAGTCAACTCTCTCTCTCCAATCTCATCCCAACACAAAAGATATTTACACTTCCTTCCATACAGAGCTTCATATGATGCCATTTCAATACTGCTATAGTAGCTGTTATTGTAAGCAAATTCTACCAGTAGAAAATGATCATCCTAACTAATTCCAAGAACTATTACACATATTCTCAACATATCCTTAAGTGTTTAGATCATCCTCTCAGGTTGACCATCTATATGAGGGTGAAAAGTAGTACTAAAATCAAGCTTAGTGCCCATTTCTTCTTGTAAATTCTACCAAATCGATAGGTAAACATTGAGCCTCTATTAGATACAATAGAAACATGCAGTTTATGAAGGTACACAATATGCTTAACATACAACTTAGCCAACTTGGCTACAAAATAAATGGCTTTAACTAGTAAGAAATGAGCTAATTTGGTTAACCTTCCCACTATCACCCAGATGGAATCGTATTCATCCTTTGAACGAGGTAACCCTGTCATAAAATCCATATCAATTCTCTCCCATTTTCACTCAGGAGTCAGAAGAGGTTAAAGCTTCCCAGAAGGCCTCTGATGTTCAGCTTTCACTTACTGACAAGTCAAGCACTTAGAAACATAATCAACAGCATCCTTCTTCAATCCATGCCATCAGTACAGATCTTTAATGATATGGTACATCTTTGTAATAACCCGATGTTTTAAATATTTTTATATTGTATCGGGATATGCAATATTAATAATTTTAATATATATATTTGACTATCTAATTATTTTGTTAATAATTAAAGTTATTTTTAAATTATTTTAAATTTTCTATGTAAAATTTTTTTGAAACCTATATTTTTGGGAAAATAATACCTAAATAATAATTTATTTATTTACGTTAGTTCATTTTATTAAATTGCATGGTTTCATGCATAATTAAAATTTTGAATATTAATATATACATATACATGCATATATATATTATTATAAATATTACGGTTTAATATTCAAAACCTATGTATATTTTATATATTTTTGTTATTATTTATAAATTATTATGTGTGATATATATATATGTATATGTATATATAATATTTGTGTTGTGTGTTTATTTTATATTATAATATTATTATATTTTAACATAAAGTGTTGATGATATATATACAAACTAATAGAAATTATGATTTTTGCCCCTCATCCCCTTCATCAACCTCCCAACGCCCTCACCCCCTACCTTCACTTTGCAATTTCGTTCCCCTTCATTCAGAGTGCCTCCCGGAGTGCTGACACCTTCCCCAGCTACTCCGCCACCCTTTTCCACCCTCTCCAGTGCCGGGTGATCACTGTAGAACTCGAAGAAGCCAAAAATCAAGCTACCTCTATTCAACCACTTTCCGGTCACCATTTTCAATGATTCTGGTGCCGTTTTGATATATATATATATATACACACACACACACACACATACACACAAACTAATATAAATAATGATTTTTGCCCCTCATCCCCTTCATTAACCTCCCGATGCCCTCACCCCTTCCCTTCACTTGTAATTTTGTTCCCTTTATTCAGAGTGCCTCCTGGAGTGCTGACACCTTCCCTAGCTACTCCACCACCCTTTTCCACCCTCTTCAGTGCTGGTGATCGCTGTAGAACTTGAAAAAGCCAAAAATCAAGCCACCTCCATTCAACCACTTTTCGATCACCATTTTTAATGATTCTAGTGCCGTTTTGCTCCTAGAACTCCATAGAAGCCAATTCCAAGCTTCCTTTAGCTTGAAAACTTGATTTGGTAAGGATTTGAGCTTGATTTCATTTTCGGCCATTTGAGTTTCTTAATTTTTTTGAACTTTGATCTTAGTGATTCAAGCTAAATTCCTTCATAAAAGTTGCTTCTATTAGCTTAATCTACATCCTGGAATTTTTTTGGAAGTTTTGGAATTTATTTTGATTTTTGTGAATTTTTTATTATTTTATTAATATTTTCTAATTTTCGTAAATTAATTAAATAAATTGTAAAATTGTGATTTTTGGTGTTTATGATGGTTGAAATTAATTTTAGAATTTAATTTATAATTTTTGAGATTTTTGTGTAATTAATATAATTTTATTTAGTTTATGTGAATTTTAGAAATTTAGGTTAAATGAGTATTTTGTTAAAATTAATTGGTTAATTGAGCATAATTATTGATTTTATTGAATTATATGAGAAAATAATTTTTGAGTAATTATATAATTTTTAGTGAATTTTTTAATAATTATTGTATATTATGTAAATTATTATATATTATGGGTATTTTGGCAATTTGATAGTAATTTTAGTTAAATATTAAGTTTAATTGGTTTTAATAATTATTTGAGGTATAAAAATGATTTTTACAAATTATTTACTATTTTTAACTAATTACCACTATTTTTCAAAATTTATTTTCAAATTATATATAATATACTATTTTTGTAAATAAATGAGTTTTTAGTGAATTTTAATATGTTTTTGAGCTAATTAAGTAATTTTGATTTATTAAATGAATTTCTTAATATTTGTGAATTTATCGAGTTATTATTGATTTTTAGTAATATTATATTAATATTAGGGTTTTAGGTAATTATTATCGGTGAAATAATTATTTTTTAGTGTTTTAATATCTAAATTGCTATATTTTAGTATGTAAAGGGTATTTTTGGTATTTTTGAAATTTTTTATGTATTCTATGTATATCTCGTGAATTATGAACCTCAATCGGTGAAATCGTAGGGAGTGATGTGGTTATTTTGTTTCGAAGTGTGTTTTCTTATAGGACTGGCTCTACTTTCTGAGTAGAGAGATGTTCGTTTTACAAGGGAGGTTTTGCCAAATTTTTGGTAGAATTCTCATAAAACGTGACATTTGGTCAAATTCTGATTCTCTGTCTGTGTCTAGTAATCTAGATAGAGTCTCTAGAATTTAGTTAGATTTATTCTAATTTCATGTTAATATTTTATTTATTAGTTGCGCCGAGACCGAGGCCTAGTGGACTAGGCCCGTCGGACCCATCTCATGGAGCGCACAACTGTGAGTTGTTATTTTATATATATGTGTATAGGATGCATGTTTTAGAAATGAATGTTTTAATTGTATGAATTATGCATAAATGATTTAATAAATGCTTAAGTATATTTTAGGTATATTTTAGTATATTTTTGGTATATTTTAAATTAAATGCATGTGTTATTCTTGATTTATACCTAAAATGTTTTTAAGTATATATATGGTTTATTTTATAATTGAACTGAATTTGTTTGACATATATGTACTCGAAATATACTTGGTTTATTTTTGGTATATTTCTAGTATATATATGGATTATATTGCCATTTAAATTAATGTCATGCATCATTTATTTTACAAATGTATGGGTTTATTTTAAATGAAGGATATCAATAGAATGTGCTACCTAGTGGGCAGCACTAGGACTGAGTACACACTGATATGATGATAGATTGTAGGTTAAATTACTAACCTATTTATGGATATTGATTGGATTGATTTGATTGATGTGTGATGTGATTGAGGGTGTGATTGCTGGAGCTCGGTTGACCAAGTGTCTCGAGGCCAATCACACTGACAGTCAGACTGCTGGAGCTCGGTTGACTTAGTGTCTCGGGGCCAGTCTACTATCCAAATGGAATAAGTGAATTTATTTAGAATAAGTGAGCCTGTATGGCTAGAGTGTTCTCTAACACTATTTAAGGTTGCGATCATTTAGGGTTCTATTTGATCCTTCATAAATGGATATTTTGCAGTGTTATATATATAAAATGATTTTTGCTGCATCTGTGTGTATTTGCCTGTATATATATTTATTATATATACTATTGAGTGTTTGCATTTGTCATTTAGTTATGCATGTATATATATTATAACAATTCACTTAGTGAGGTCTGACTCCCCTCTGTTGACATTTTTTAGAAGAGTCTTCATCCTCAGACCTCAGTAGCAGGCCTATACGCCATATTTCTTCCACCCTGGCCTTATTGTGTAAACTGCTTACCTGAGTTTTATTTTGTATTCTAGACACTACAGTAGTTGTTTCAGTGAGCTGTATGTGTTATATATGTATGAGATATAAATTTTAAAAGTTTGAACTGAGAATTTGTATTGAAGGATTTTATATTATATGAGATGGATTTATATTATCAAACGAGTTGATGGATTATTATTTTAATTATGAGATTTAATTCTGCTGCATAATGTTTTATTTAATTTATTATATTGCATGCTTTTATTTTCTTTTAAAGGCTTGCTACGGGTTTCGGATTTGAAAGAATTCTCATTCCCTCACCGGTCATGGCCCCCTATTTTGGGTCATGAAACAAGGGACACGAAAGAATGTACGACACCCGAATTAATCAAGACTCTAGAATCCAAGAAATAAACTAGAAATATACCTGTAACAATGGCGTTGGATGCCTGAGCATCCTACTGGGTGAGGGTGAAAACTCTGGCCTAACCTCAGCCTCCTTGTTGGTTAGTAGAAGCCTGAAAAAAGCCTCTAGCAATACCTTTGCCACCTCTACCATGCCCTTGCTGGGCTACAAACTGTGATGTACTCAGATACTGAGCTGGAGGAAACTAGTAAGGAGCTGGAGCTGCATTGTAATATCCCGTGTTTTTAAAATATTTTTACACTGTACCGGGATATGCAGTGTTAATAATTTATGTATATTATATGATATTTTTATGAGTTGTTATGTATTTAAAACCTATTTTAATTATTGTGTATTATTTACAGTCCTTTACGTAAAATTTTCCCGAGACTTGCATTTTCGGGGAAATTTTCACGTAAATAATTTATTATTAATTATTTTAAATATATTTTCGGACTTGCATGAACTCATACGTATTTTTAAAATACTAAATAAAGCCTATGTGTGTATATATTTATTTAATTAGGGTTTAGTATTTTACCCTAATATTTTATTATTTATTTATTAATTTATTATTATTTAATTATTTTATTTATTATTAAATTATTAAAATATTAAGTGTGTGGATGTAAATTTTTCTAAATATTTTATTAAAATTATTTTTTTATTATTATTATTTTTTTTCTTTTTTTTCTTTTTCTTTTTCTTTCTTTTTTTTCTTTTTTTTTCTTTTTTCTTTTTTTTTCTTCTTCTTTTTCCTTCTTCCCCGTGCGCCCGACCACCCATCCCTCACCGTTGCTACCCCGATCACCGGCTGTCAGAGTGCCTTCCCCTACGTGCCGCCGTTCTCCTCCGCTGCCTCGCCGTCCCAGCCGTCTTCTCCGGCAATGGCTTGCTCGGTTTCTGCCATTTTTGGCCGAAATCTTCTCCTCGCCGTTTCTTCCTCTTCCGACCACCATTTTTGACACTGCCGGTCTCTTTCTTATCCTTGAGCTCTGGTGAGTGTGATTCTAGCTTTGGTTTGAGCTTAAATGGTCTAGAATTGCTTAGGTTTCGAATTTTTAATTTCCGTTATATTAGGGTTTTTGATTTTTTTGAGCTTTGAATTGATTGATTCGTGAAAACTCCCTTCACAAATGTTGATCCTAGTAGCTTAATCTACATGTATGAATTTTTGTGGAATTTTTGGAGATTTTTTGGATTTTTGGGTATTTTTGAATATTTAATATTATTTTCTAATTTTCTGAAATTAATTATTTAAATTATGAAATTGTGTTTTATGGTTAAATTAGGTGTTGAAATGAATTCTAGGAATTTATTTGAAATTTTTATGAATTTCTATGTATTTATTTTGAATTATTGAAGTTTATGTAATTTTGGGAAATTAGGGTTAAATGTGTTTTTAATTGAAATTGATTGGGTAATTGAGTTTAATTATTTATATTATTGATAAATATGTTGAGAAAATTAATTTTGGATAATTGTATAATTTTTGGTGAATTTTTGAAGTAATTTTAGTATATTTATATATATAGGGGTATTTTGGTAATTTTACCCTAAATTGGCTAAAAATGTAATTTAATTGGTTTTAAAAGTTATTTAAGGTATAAAAATGATTTCTACAAATTATTTAGTTTTTTTTAACTAATTAAAACTATTTTTCGTGAATTATTTTCAATTATATATATAATATACGATTTTACTAAAAAAATGAGTTTTTATCGGTTTTTACAGTGTTTTAAGGTTAATTATGTAATTTCTACCTATAAAATGAATTTCTATGTTATAAGGATATTTTTGGTATTTTTTGAATTGTTCTGTGATTGTGGACCCCGATCGGTGGACTGTAGTCTGGAGTCCGACCGAGGGGTTGTGAATGAGATGTGGTGTTTATTTTCGAAGTGTATTTCCTTGCAGGGTCGGCTCTACTCTTTTGAGTAGAGAGATGTCCATTTTACAGGGGAGGTTCTATCGGATTTTCGGTAGAATTCTCATAAAATGTGATGTCCAGTCGAACCCTAATTTCTGATTCTGTGTTTAATACTCTAGATCAAATTCTAGGATTTCTGTTAGGTTTATTCTAATGTCTGCCGTTATTTGTTTATTTAGTTGCACCGAGACCAAGGGCTAGTGGACCAGGCTCGTCGGATCCATCTCGTGGAGCGCACTAGGTGAGTTACTATACTATATATATATGCTTTAGGATGCATGATTTAGAAATATATGTTTTATTTTAATTAAAATGCATAAATAATGTGATTTGTATATAAGTATATTTTGGTTTATTTAAGTATATTTTTGGTTTATTTTTGGTATATATTAAATTATATACATGTTTTGTTAATAAATTATATTTAAAATGTTTTCAAATATATTTCTAGCTTAAATTATAATTGATGGGATTTATTTGACGTATATATACTCGAAATATACCTGGTTTACTTTTGGTATATTTCTAGTATATATATGGTTTATGTTGATAATTTTATTGAACTTCATGCATCATTTATTTTTGTGAATGAATGTTTTATATTATTAATGATGAAGGATATCGATAGAACGTGCTACCTAGTGGGCAGCACTAGGACCGAGTACGTACCGGTACACCTATAGTATTTAGGCTGTATTACTAACCATTTGTGGATATTGATTGGATATTATTTAATTGATGTGTGAGATATGGTTTGGGGGTGTGATTGCTGGAGCTCGATTGACCAAGTGTCTTGGAGCCAATCACACTGGCAGTTGGACTGCTGGAGCTCGGTTGACTTAGTGTCTCGGGGCCAGTCTACTGTCTAAATTGATTAAGTGGATATATTTGGAATAAGTGAGCCTGTATGGCTAGAGTGTTGTCTAACACTATTTCTGAGGTTGCGATATTCTAGGGTTCTATGTGATCCTTCATAAAAAGATGATTTTCAATAAAATATATATAAAAAAATGATTTTTATTGCATCTGTGTGTAATTTCCTGTATATATACATATTATATATATACTGTTGATTGTATGCATTATTATTTAGTATGTATGCATATATATTATAGTAATTCACTCAGTGAGGTCTGACTCCCCTCCGTTGACAATTTTTCAGGAGAGTCAACATCCTCAGACCTCAGTAGCAGGTCGATACGCCGGATTTCTTCCGCCCCGGCTTCTTTGTGTAAACTATTTACTTGAGTCTTATATTTATAATCTAGACACTGCAGTAGTTGTGAATTAAAGTGTGGGATTTCATGTATTTTATTTGAAGAGATGTATTATATTGAAACTGGATTGTATTAAAGAGATTTTATATATGTGATGAGTTGAGATTTGATTTAAATCCAGTGATGAAAATGTTATTATTATATTTATGATTTTTATTTCCGCTGCAAATTTGATATTGTTATTATTGCATGATTTATTTTATTTTTAGGCTTGCTACGGGTTCTGGATTCAAAAGAATTCCCGTTCCCTAGCGCCGGTCATGGCCCTTATTTTGGTTTGTGATAAAGTTGGTATCAGAGCGGAGTTCTGTGTCAGGGCTTAGTTTTGTGAGTTATGGCCCTAGTTTTCAGAGTTGTGTTTTCTATTGAACTACTGCAGTGAATTAGGTTCGAGTATGTCTTGATAAGTATTCCTTGATTAGTTTTCAGTGTTATTCCTCCATTGTCTGTTTTGTCTGAATCTTTCCGTTTATCTTTTCAGTATGAGGAGGCGAGCGCGTGTCGCTCCACAGGTCGTTGAGGCCGAGATGATGAGTCTTTTCAGGATGAGATTTTACCTCCTGAGCAGCCAGTTAGACGTAGAGGTCGTGGTAGAGGTAGACCTCGAGGAGCGGCAGGTCACCGTAGGCAGAGAGAGTTACAGGACGAGGAGCCTGTTGAGCCTGAGTTTGATGTTCTTGTTCCTCCAGTTGTTCAGCCTGTTCAGCCTGTTCAGCCTGCCTATCAGCAGGGTATGTCTGACCCTGAGGCAGCTTTGTTCTATGCCCGAGTTGGCAGGATTGCGTTTGATGGTACTTCGGATCCGTTAGACTTTCTGCATACGATTGAGACTAGGACTCGGACTGCTCATACCGAGTATCAGCAGATCATGATCGTTGAGTTATCTGTTGAGGGACCAACTCTAGATTAGTTTATTCAGATGATCCAGCCTTATATGATGACGATGACCTGGGCTCAGTTCCGAGAGCGATTTATGAGGAGATTCTGTCCAGAGCCTCTTCGTTTGAGCTATCATCTCCGGTTGACCAGTGTTTCTCGCGGTGATCGATCTGTAGAGGAGTACACCTGAGAGTTTCTTCGTCTGGGTAGATATGCTGAGGATCTGATGCGAGATCAGTATTTCGCTGTCACTACCTACGTTACTGGTTTGGGTTCTACTTTTGCTGGTATGCCTACAGCAGGCCTTACTCTTGAGTCTGTGATTGAGTTGGCTAAGGAGATTGAGCTGAGGCTAGTTAGGCAAGGAGCGATGCCTGATTATTACCAGCTAGGAGTTCAGTTGAGTGGATTGCAGGCTACTCCGTATTCGAGTTTTCATGTTGGTTCGAGTAGTCAGCAGCGAGGTCCGACTCAGCAGAGTCAAAGACAGCAGCAACGAGTGCATTGGAGCAGTAGACATGGCCGTGGAGGTCAGCATAGATCGTTCAGATTTGGGTCAGGTGCTTCGAGTGGCAGCAGTGGTCGTAGTTCTGGATCAGCGGCCAGTGTTTGTCAAACTTATGGTAGAGTCCATCAGGGACCGTGTTATCTGACACCACTGACATGCTTCAGATACGGGCAGACAGGACATTTTGCCAGATCGTGTCCTTACTCCGGATATCAGCAGTAGCAGACTCTGTGATTCCCATAGCAGTCGATTGCTAGTGTAGCACCTATGCCATTTCAGTTACCACCAGCTCAGCATCAGAGTTCCACTCAGTTTGTTCCACAGCAGAGTCGTGGTAGAGGTACTAGAGGAGGTGCCAGAGGTGTTGGCCAGGCTTCTACCAGTCAGCAAGGAGGTCGAGGACAGGCCAGAGTCTTTTATCTCACTCAGCAGGATGCTCAGGCATCTAATGCAGTCGTGGCAGGTATTGTTTCTGTTTGTTACCTGGATGCTTGGGTTTTGTTTAATCCGGGTGCCACGCATTCATTTGTTTCTCCCATTTTTGCTTCTAACTCTTGTTGGCAAGCTTCGAGGATGGCTTTTCCTTTGTCTGTTGCCACTCCTCTGAGCGATTCCTTGGACATCGATATTGTTCTTTTTGGTTGTCCAGTTCTTGTGGGAGATAGAGAATTACCCGCTAATTTGATTCTGTTGGATGTGATGGAGTTTGATGTTATTCTGGGAATGGATTGGTTATCTCAGCACTATGCCGTGGTAGATTGCAGGAATAAAGAGGTGACTTTTAGAATTCATGATGAAGAAGAATTTAAGTTTGTTGGTGATAGGAGTTCAGCACCTCAGAATCTTATTTCTACTATTACAGCTAGGAAGTTATTGAGGAAAGGTTGTCAGGGATATTTGGCATTGGTCAGGGATACTTCAGTGGAGAAGTTGTCACTCACAGATGTTCCTGTTGCTTGTAAGTTTCCTGATGTTTTTCCCGAGGAGTTGCCAGGTTTACCACCTCATAGAGAGATTGAATTCTGTATAGATGTGGTACCAGGTACTACTCCTATATCTATGCCACCCTATCGTATGGCTCCTATAGAGTTAAAAGAGTTGAAGGAGCAGTTGCAAGAGTTGTTGGATAAAGGTTTACTTAGACCTAGTGTTTCTCCTTGGGGTGCACCAGTCCTGTTTGTGAAGAAGAAGGATGGTAACCCTGAGACTGTGCATTGACTACAGAGAGCTGAATAAGGTAACAGTAAAGAACAAGTATCCTCTCCCGAGGATAGATGATTTGTTTGACCAGCTACAGGGTGCACAGTTCTTTTCTAAGGTTGACTTGAGGTCGGGTTATCATCAGCTGCGTATCAGTGAAGCTGATATTCCTAAGACAACATTTTGCACTAGATATGACCATTATGAGTTTCTGGTGATGTCTTTTGGTTTGACTAATGCACCAGCAGCTTTTATGGACCTGATGAATAGGGTATTCAGACCGTATATGGATCAATTTGTGGTAGTCTTCATTGATGATATAATGGTATATTCGAGGAGTATGGAAGAGCATGTATATCACTTGAGGATTGTACTACAGACACTGAGAGATCATCAGCTTAATGCTAAATTCTTAAAGTGTGCTTTATGGATGGAGAGTGTTTCTTTCCTTGGACACGTAGTGTCTAAAGAAGGTATTCAGGTTGATCCACAGAAGATTGAGGCAGTATCTAAATGGCCGAGACCTACTTCTGTTACATAGATTCAAAGTTTTCTAGGTTTAGCCGGGTATTATAGGCGGTTTGTGCAGGATTTTTCCAGAATTACAGCCCCTATGACTCGCTTGACTCAGAAGAATGTTAGATTCGAGTGGTCAGAAGCTTGTGAGAATAGTTTTCAATTTTTGAAGGAGAAGTTGACCACAGCGCCAGTATTAGCTTTGCCTAATAGTGTGGATAAGTTCACAGTTTACTGTGATGCCTCTAGAATTGGCCTTGGTTGTGTGTTCATGCAGAATGGAAGGGTGATAGCCTATGCTTTGAGGCAGTTGAAGAAGCATGAGCAGAACTATCCTACACATGACCTTGAGATGGCTGCAGTGATCTTCGCTTTGAAGATTTGGAGACATTATCTGTACAGGGTGACTTGTGAGATATTTACTGATCACAAGAGCCTTAAGTACATTTTCCAGCAGAGAGATTTGAATCTGAGGCAGAGAAGATGGTTGGAATTGTTGAAGGATTATGATTGCGAGATCTTGTATCATCCGGGTAAAGCTAATGTGGTAGCAGATGCCTTGAGTAGGAAGTCCTCAGGTAGTCTTGCTCATATCAGTGTTGAGAGAAGACCATTGATATAGGAATTGCATTTGTTGGTGGATCAAGGTCTAATGATGAAGATCAGTAGATCAGGTGGACTGCTAGCTCAATTTAAAGTGCGATCTGTATTGAGGGATAGGATTAAAACAGCTCAGAGCTGAGATCCTATTTTAGAAGAGCTTACAGAGAATGTCAGAGCAGGGAAGTTCACTGATTTCACACTCGATGATGATGGTGTGTTGTGGATCAGTGGTAGATTGTGTGTTCCTGATGTGGATGATTTGAGAGAGGAGATTTTAGAGGAAGCACACTTTACAGCTTACAACGTTCATCCGGGCATTACTAAGATGTACCACAGTATCAGAGATCTATACTGGTGGGATGGATTGAAGAAGGATGTCGCTGATTATGTTGTGAAGTGCTTGACGTGTCAGCAAGTGAAAATCGAACATCAGAAGCCTTCTGGGAAGCTTCAGCCTCTTCCTATTCCCGAGTGGAAGTGGGAAAGGATAGTTATGGATTTTATGGTCGGTTTACCTCGTTCGAAGGATGGATACGATTCCATCTGGGTGATTGTAGACAGGTTGACGAAGTCTGCACATTTCCTACCTGTGAAAGCCACATATTCAATTGCTAGATTGGCGAAGTTGTACGTGAAGCATATTGTGTGCCTTCATGGAGTACCTGTGTCCATTGTGTCAGATAGAGGTTCGGTGTTTACTTCTCGTTTTTGGCAGCAGTTACAAGAAGCGATGGGCACTAGGTTAGATTTCAATACTGCTTTTCATCCTCAGACAGATGGTCAGTCTGAGAGGATGATCCAGACACTGGAAGATATGTTGAGGATGTGTGTCTTGGATTTGGGAGGTAGCTGGGATGATCATTTGCCACTCATTGAGTTTGCATATAATAACAGCTACCATAGCAGTATTGGTATGGCACCGTATGAGGCGTTGTATGGAAGGAAGTGTAGATCCCCTTTGAGTTGGGATGAGATTGGTGAGAGAGCTTTGACTATACTTGAGATGATTCAGGATGCTGCAGAGAAAGTCGTCGTGATTAAGCGCAGATTAGAGACCGCAGTTAGTAGACAGAAGAGTTATGCGAATCCTAGGCGTAGAGATGTGGAGTTTTGGGTTGGAGATTTTGTTTTTCTGAAGGTATCTCCGATGAAGGGTGTGATGAGATTTGGCAGGAAGGATAAGTTAGCACCGAGGTATATTGGACCGTTTGAGATTCTAGAGAGAGTAGGCACTGTTGCATATCGGTTGGATTTGCCTCTGAGTATGTCACAAGTGCATCCAGTATTTCATATCTCGATGCTGAGGAAGTATATCTCAGACCCTTCACACGTGTTGCAGCCTGACAGTGTGGAAGAACCTGTGGCAATCGTAGATTATCAAGTTCGATAGTTGCGATCGAAACAGATTCCAATGGTCAAGGTTCTGTGGCGTAGCGACAGAGTTGAGGAGCATACGTGGGAGACTGAAGCTGAGATGTAAGCTTCTTACCCGTATCTCTTTCCTTCCTGATTCTGTAATCTTTTCTTTTTGGAATTCGGGGATGAATTCTTGTAAGGGGGGAAGATTGTAATATCCTGTGTTTTTAAAATATTTTTACACTGTACCGGGATATGCAGTGTTAATAATTTCTATATATTATATGATATTTTTATGAGTTGTTATGTATTTAAAACCTATTTTAATTATTGTGTATTATTTACAGTCCTTTACGTAAAATTTTCCCGAGACTTGCATTTTCGGGGAAATTTTCACGTAAATAATTTATTATTAATTATTTTAAATATATTTTCAGACTTGCATGAACTTATACGTATTTTTAAAATACTAAATAAAGCCTATGTGTGTATATATTTACCCTAAATAAAGACACCACAGGTCTCTTTCTTCTCCTTGAGCTCCAGTGAGTGTGATTCTAGCTTTGGTTTGAGCTTAAATGGTCTTGATTTGCTTAGGTTTTGAATTTTTGATTTCGGCCATATTAGGGTTTTTTGATTTTTTTGAGCTTTGAATTGATTGATTCATGAAAAGTCCCTTCACAAATGTTGATCCTAGTAGCTTAATCTACATGTGTGAATTTTTTTGGAATTTTTGGAGATTATTTTGATTTTTAGGTATTTTTGAATATTTTAATATTATTTTCTAATTTTCAGAAATTAATTAAATAAATTATGAAATTGTGTTTTATGGTTAAACTAGGTGTTGAAATGAATTATAGGAATTTATTTGGAATTTTTATGAATTTCTAAGTATTTATTTTGAATTATTTAAGTTTATGGAATTTTTGGAAAATAGGGTTAATTGTGTTTTTAATTAAAATTAATTGGTAAATTGAGTTTAATTATTGATATTATTGATAAATATGTTAAGAAAATTAATTTTTGGATAATTATACTATTTTTGGTGAATTTTTGAAGTAATTTTAGTATATTTATATATATATAGGGGTATTTTGGTAATTTTACATAAAATTTGCTAAAAATGTAATTTAATTGGTTTTAATAGTTATTTAAAGTATAAAAATGATTTATACAAATTATTTAGTATTTTTAACTAATTAAAACTATTTTTTGTGAATTATTTTCAATTATATATATAATATACGGTTTTTCTAATAAAATGAGTTTTTATCAATTTTTACTGTGTTTAAAGGTTAATTATGTAATTTTTACCTATAAAATGAATTTCTATGTTATAAGGGTATTTTTGGTATTCTTGAAATTATTCCGTGAATTGTGGACCCCGGTCGATAGATTGTAGTTTGGAGTCCGACCGAGGGGTTGTGGATGCATTGTTGTGCATGTTTTTCGAAGTGTGTTTCTTTGCAGGGTCGGCTCTACTCTTTGACTAGAGAGATGTCTGTTTTACAAGGGAGGTTCTGCCGAATTTTTGATAGAATTCTCGTAAAACATGATATCCGGTCGAACCCTAATTTCGATTTTGTGTTTAATATTCTAGATCGAATTCTAGGATTTCTGTTAGGGTTATTTTGATTTTTTTTTTATTATTGTTTGTTTAGTTGCACTGAGACCAAGGCCTAGTGGACTAGGCCCGTCGGACCCATCTCGTGGAGCGCACTAAGTGTGAGTTGCTATTATATATATATATGCTTAGGATGCATGATTTAGAAATACATGTTTTATTTTGATTAAATATGCATAAATAATTTGATTATTACTTAAGTTTATATTTAGTTTATTTTGGTTTATTTTTGGTATATATTAAATTATATGCATGTTTTGTTAATAAATTATATTTAAAATGTTTTTAAATATATTCCTAGCTTAATTTATAATTTGATTGGATTCATTTGACATATATTTACTCGAAATATACCTGGTTTACTTTTGGTATATTTTCGGTATATATATGGTTTATATTGTTATTTTATTTAAATTCATGCATCATTTATTTGTGAATGGATGTTTTATATTATTAATGAAGGATATCAATAGAACGTGCTACCTAGTGGGCAGCATTAGGATCGAGTACGTATCGGTGCGCTTATAGCATTTAGGCTATATTACTAACCATTTATGGATATTGATGGGATATGATTATTTGATGTGTGAGATATGGTTTGGAGGTGTGATTGCTGGAGCTCGATTGACCTAGTGTCTCGGGGCCAATCACACTGGCAGTTAGACTGCTGGAGCTCGGTTGACTTAGTGTCTCGGGGCCAGTCTACTATCTAAATGGACTAAGTGGATATATTTGGAATAAGTGAGCCTGTATGGCTAGAGTGTTGTCTACCACTATTTTTGAGGTTTCGATATCATAGGGTTCTATTTGATCCTTCATAAACGATGATTTTCAATGAAATATGTATAAAATGATTTTATTGCATCTGTGTGTATTTGCCTGTATATATACATATTAGATATATAATGTTGATTTTATGCATTGTCATTTAGTATGCATGTATATATACTATAGTAATTCACTCAGTGAGGTCTGACTCCCCTCCGTTGACTAATTTTTTAGGAGAGTCATCATCTTTAAACCTCAGTAGCAGGCCTATACGCCGGATTTCTTCCACCCCGGCTTCTTTATCTAAACTGCTTATCTGAGTCTTGGGTTTATTTTATCTAGACACTGCAGTAGTCATTAAATATTTAAAAAGATGTTGTATTATATTTGAACTGGATTTGTATAAAGATTTATATATATATGAGATGAGTATTTGATTTAAATCCAGTTGGTGGAAGTGTTATTGTGATATTTATGATTTTTATTTCCACTGCATTATATATTGTTATTATTATGGCATGTTTATTTTATTTTTAGGCTTGCTACGGGTTCTGAATTCGAAAGAATTCCCGTTCCCTAGCGCCGGTCATGGCCCTTGTTTTGGGTCATGACAAAGTTGGTATCAGAGCAGAGTTTTGTGTCAGGGCTTAGTTGTGTGAGTTGTGGCCCTAGTTTTTAAGTTGTGTTTTTCTATTGAACTACTGCAGTGAATTAGGTTTGAGTATGTCTTGAGAAGTATTCCTTGATTTAGTTTTCTGTGTTATTCCTCCGTTGTCTATTTTGTCTGAATCATTCTATTGTGTTTTCAGAATGAGGAGGCGAGTGCGTGTCGCTCCACTGGTCATTGAGGCTGAGGATGAAGAGTCTTTTTAGGATGAGGTTTTACCTCTTGAGCAGCCAGTTAGACGTAGAGGTCGTGGCAGAGGTAGACCTCACAGAGCGGTAGGTCACCGTAGGCAGAGAGAGTTACAGGACGAGGAGCCTGTAGAGCCTGAGTTTGATGTTCCTGTGCCTCCAGTTGTTCAGCCTGTTCAGCCTGCCTATCAGCAGGGTATGTCTGACCCTGAGGCAACTTTGTTCTATGCCCGAGTTGGCAGGATTGCTTTCGATGGTACTTTCGATCCGTTAGATTTTTTGCACACAATTGAGACTCGGACTCAGACTGCTTATACCGAGTACCAGCGGATCATGATCGTCGAGTTGTCTGTCGAGGGACCAGCCCTAGATTGGTTTATTCAGATGATCCAGCCTTACATGTTGACGATGACATGGGCTCAGTTCCGAGAGAGATTTATGAGGAGATTCTGTCCAGAGCCGCTTCGTTTGAGCTATCGTCTCCGACTGACCAGTATTTCTCGTGGAGATCGATCTGTAGAGGAGTACACCCGAGAGTTTCTTCGTCTGGGTAGATATACAGAGGATCTGATGTGATATCAGTATTTTGCAGTCACTACCTACGTCACTGGTTTGGGTTCAACATTTGCTGGTATGCCTACAGCAAGCTTTACTCTAGAGTCTGTGATTGAGTTAGCCAAGGAGATTGAGCTAAGGCTAGTTAGGCAGGGAGTGATGCCTGATTATTACCAGCTGGGAGTTCAGTCGAGTGGATTGCAGGCTACTCCGTACTCTAGTTTTCATATTGGTTCGAGTAGTCAGCAGCGAGGTCTGACTCAGCAGAGTTAGAGACAGCAGCAGTGAGTACATCAGAGCAGTAGACATGGCCGTGGAGGTCAGCATAGATTGTTCAGATTCGGGTCAAGTGCTTCGAGTAGCAGCAGTGGTCGCAATTATGGATCAGCTGCCAGTGTATGTCAAACTTACGGTAGAGTCCATCAGGGATCGTGTTATCTGACACCACTGACATGCTTCAGATGCGGGCAGACAGGACATTTTGCCAGATTGTGTCCTTACTCGGGGTATCAGTAGCCGTAGATTCCATGATTCCCATAGCAGTCGATTGCTAGTGATGCACCCGTGCCATTTTAGTTACCACCAGTTTAGCATCAGAGTTCCACTCAGCTTGTTCCACAGCAGAGTCATGGTAGAGGTACTAGAGGAGGTGCCAGAGGTGTTGGCCAGGCTTCTACCAGTCAGCAGGGAGGTCGAGGACAGGCCAGAGTTTTCCATCTCACTCAACAGGATGCTCAGGCATCTAATGCAGTCATGGCAGGTATTGTTTCTATTTATTACCTGGATGCTTGGGTTTCGTTTGATCCGGGTGCCACGCATTCGTTTGTTTCTCCTATTTTTGCTTCTAAATCTTTTTGGCAAGCTTCGAGGATAGCTTTTCCTTTGTCTGTTGCCACTCCTCTGAGTGATTCCTTGGACACTGATATTGTTCTCTCTGGTTGTCCAGTTCTCGTGGGAGGTAGAGAATTACACGTTGATTTGATCTTGTTGGATGTGATGGAGTTTGATGTTATTTTGGGAATGGATTAGTTATCTCAGCACTATGTTGTGGTAGATTGCAGGAATAAAGAGGTGACTTTCAGAATTCCTGATGAAGAAGATTTTAAGTTTGTGGGTGATAGGAGTTCAGCACCTCAGAATCTTATTTCTGCTATTACGGCTAGGAAGTTATTGAGGAAAGGATGTCAGGGATATTTGGCATTGGTCAGGGATACTTCAGTGGAGAAGTTGTCACTCACAGATGTTCCTGTTGCTTATGAGTTTCCTGATGTTTTTCCCGAGGAGTTGCCAAGTTTACCACCTCATAGAGAGATTGAGTTATGTATTGATGTGGTTCTAGGTACTACTCCTACATCTATGCCACCCTATCGAATGGCTCCTGCAGAGTTGAAAGAGTTAAAGGAGCAGTTGCAAGAGTTATTGGATAAAGGTTTTATCAGACCTAGCATTTCTCCTTGGGGTGCACCAGTCCTGTTTGTGAAGAAGAAGGATGGTACCCTGAGACTGTGCATTGACTAAAGAGAGCTGAATAAGGTGACAGTGAAGAACAAGTATCCTCTCCCGAGTATAAATGACTTGTTTGACCAGCTATAGGGTGCACAGTTCTTTTCTAAGGTTGACTTGAGGTCGGGTTATCATCAGCTGCAGATTAGTGAAGCTGATGTTCCTAAGACAGCATTCCGCACACGATATGGCCATTATGAGTTTCTGGTGATGTCTTTTGGTTTGACTAATGCACCATCAGCTTTTATGGACCTGATGAATAGGGTATTCAGACCATATGTGGATCAGTTTGTGGTAGTCTTCATCGATGATATACTGGTTTTTTCAAGGAGTATGAAGCATCATGTATATCACTTGAGGATTGTATTGCAGACATTGAGAGATCATCAGCTTTATGCTAAATTCTCAAAGTGCAATTTCTGGATGGAGAGTGTTTCTTTTCTTGGACACGTAGTGTCTAAAGAAGGTATTCAGGTTAATCCACAGAAGATTGAGGCAGTATCTGAGTGGCCTAGACCGACTTCTGTTATAGAGATTCAGAGTTTTCTAGGTTTAGCCGGGTATTATAGGCAGTTTGTGCAGGATTTTTCCAGAATAGCAGCCCCTATGACCTGCTTGACTCAGAAGAATGTTAGATTTGAGTGGTCAAAAGCTTGTGAGAATAATTTTCAGTTGTTGAAGGAGAAGTTGACCACAGCGCCAGTGTTATCTTTGCCTAATAGTGTGGATAAGTTCACAGTTTACTGTGATGCCTCTAGAATTGGCCTTGGTTGTGTGTTAATGCAGAATGGAAGGGTGATAGCCTATGCTTTGAGGAAATTGAAGAAGCATGAGCAGAACTATCCTACACATGACCTTGAGATGGCTGCAGTGATCTTTGCTTTGAAGATTTTGAGACATTATTTGTACGGGGTGACTTGTGAGATATTTACTGATCACAAGAGCCTTAAGTACATTTTCCAGTAGCGAGATCTGAATCTGAGGTAGAGGAGATGGTTGGAATTGTTGAAGGATTACGACTGTGAGATTCTATATCATCCGGGTAAAGCTAATGTGGTAGCAGATGCCTTGAGTAGAAAGTCCTCAAGTAGTCTTGCTCACATCGGTGTTGAGAGGAGACCATTGATCCAGGAATTGCATTTAATGGTGGATCAAGGTCTGATGATGAAGATCAGTAGATTAGGTGGACTGCTAGCTCAATTTAAAGTACAATCTGTACTGAGGGATAGGATTAAAGCAGCTCAGAGTCGAGATCCTATTCTAGAAGAGCTTGCAGAGAATGTCAGAGCAGGGAAGTTCACTGATTTCACACTTGATGATGATGGTGTGTTGTGGATCAGTAGTAGATTGTGTGTTCCTGATGTGGATGATTTGAGAGAAGAGATCCTAGAGGAAGCACATTCTACAACCTACAGCGTTCATCCGGGCATTATTAAGATGTACCACAATATCAGAGATTTATACTAGTAGGATGGATTGAAGAAGGATGTCGCTGATTATGTTGCTAAGTGTCTGACGTGTCAGTAAGTGAAAGTCGAATATCAGAAGCCTTTTGGGAAGCTTCAACCTCTTCCTATTCCCAAGTGGAAGTGGGAAAGGATAGCTATGGATTTTTTGGTTGTTTTACCTCGTTCTAAGGATGGATACGATTCCATCTGGGTGATTGTAGACAGGTTGACGAAGTCTGCACATTTCTTGTCTGTGAAAGCCACCTATTCTGTAGCTAGATTGGCGAAGTTATACGTGAAGCATATTGTATGCCTTCATGGAGTACCTGTGTCCATTGTGTTAGATAGAGGTTCGGTGTTTACTTCTCATTTTTGGCAGAAGTTGCAGGAAGCAATGGGCACTAGGTTAGATTTCAGTACTGCTTTTCATCCTCAGACAGATGGTCCGTCTGAGAGGATGATCCAGACACTGGAAGATATGTTGAGGATGTGTGTCCTGGATTTGGGAGGTAGCTGGGATGATCATTTGCCACTCGTTGAGTTTGCATATAATAACAGCTACCATAGCAGTATTGGTATGGCACCGTATGAGGCGTTGTATGGAAGGAAGTGTAGATCCCCTCTCAGTTGGGATGAGATTGGTGAGAGAGCTTTGACTGGACTTGAGATGGTTTAGGATGCTGCAGAGAAAGTCACCGTGATTAAGCACAGATTAAAGACCGCAGTTAGTAGACAGAAGAGTTATGCAGATCCTAGGCACATAGATGTGGAGTTTCAGGTTGGACATTTCATTTTTCTGAAGGTATCTCCGATGAAGGGTGTGATGAGATTTGGCAGGAAGGGTAAGTTAGCACTGAGATATATTGGGCCGTTTGAGATTCTGGAGAGAGTTGGCACTGTTGCATATCGGTTGGATTTGCCTCCGAGTACGTCACAGGTGCATCCAGTGTTTCATATCTCGATGCTGAGGAAGTATATCTCAGACCCTTCACACGTGTTACAACCTGACAATGTAGAAGTGAGTGAAGATTTGACGTTTGTGGAAGAACCTATGGCGATCGTTGATTATCAAGTTCGACAGTTATGATCGAAGCAGATTCCGATGGTCAAGGTTCTGTGGCGTAGCAACAGAGTCAAGGAGCATACGTGGGAGACTGAAGCTGAGATGCGAGCTTCTTACTCGTATCTCTTTCCTTCCTGATCCTATAATCTTTTCTTTCTGGAATTCGGGGACGAATTCTTGTAAGGGGGGAAGACTGTAATATCCCGTGTTTTTAAATATTTTAATACTGTACCAGGATATACAGTTTTAATAATTTTTGTATATATATTATGATTTTTTTACGAGTTGATGTGTATTTAAAACCTATTTTAATTATTGTGTATTATTTATAGTCCTTTACGTAAAATTTTCCTAGGACTTGCATTTTCGGGGAAATTTTCACGTAAATATTTTATTATTAATTATTTTAAATATATTTACGGACTTGCATGAACTCATACGTATTTTTAAATTACTAAATAAAGCCTATGTGTACTTATTTATTTAATTAGGGTTTAATATTACCCTAATATTTTATTAATTATTTATTAGTTTTATTGTTATTTAATTATTTTTATTTAGTATAAATTATTAAAATATTAAATTATATGTGTGTGGTGTATATTTAATGTGTGTAATTTAATATTATTTTAATATATAGTATAAAGTATATATATATATATATATATATATATATATATATATATATATATATATATATATATATATATATAAGTTAAAAACCAAAACTTTTGAAAAATTACCATTTAGCCCTGATTTCTCCTCCTTCTTCCCCGATTGCGTTCGATCACCAACCACCGCCTGCAACTGTCGATTTCTCACCATTGGTGTGTTGTCCGGTGTGCCACCACCTTCCCCAGCCTCTTTCGCCGCCTCTAGCAGCTGATTCCGGCGCTTGGAAGCCATTTTTGGCCGGAGAAGCTGAAAGTCGAGCCACCGTCGATCATGACGATTCCGGCCACCATTTTTGACACCGCAGGTCTCTTTCTTCTCCTTGAGCTCCAGTGAGTGTGATTCTAGCTTTGGTTTGAGCTTAAATGGTCTTGATTTGCTTAGGTTTTGAATTTTTGGTTTCGGCCACATTATGGTTTTTTGATTTTTTTGAGCTTTGAATTGATTGATTCATGAAAACTCCCTTCACAAATGTTAATCCTAGTAGCTTAATCTACATGTGTAAATTTTTGTGGAATTTTTGGAGATTATTTTGATTTTTGGGTATTTTTGAATATTTTAATATTATTTTCTAATTTTCAGAAATTAATTAAATAAATTATGAAATTGTGTTTTATGGCTAAATTAGGTGTTGAAATGAATTATAGGAATTTATTTGGAATTTTTATGAATTTCTAAGTATTTATTTTGAATTATTTAAGTTTATGGAATTTTTGGAAAATAGGGTTAATTATGTTTTTAATTAAAATTAATTGGTAAATTGAGTTTAATTATTGATATTATTGATAAATATGTTGAGAAAATTAATTTTTGGATAATTACACTATTTTTGGTGAATTTTTGAAGTAATTTTAGTATATTTATATATATATAGGGGTATTTTGGTAATTTTACACAAAATTTGCTAAAAATGTAATTTAATTGGTTTTAATAGTTATTTAAAGTATAAAAATGATTTCTACAAATTATTTAGTATTTTTAACTAATTAAAACTATTTTTCGTGAATTATTTTCAATTATATATATAATATACGATTTTTCTAATAAAATGAGTTTTTATCGATTTTTACTGTGTTTAAAGGTTAATTATGTAATTTTTACCTATAAAATGAATTTCTATGTTATAAGGGTATTTTTGGTATTCTTGAAATTGTTCCGTGAATTGTGAACCCCGGTCGGTAGATTGTAGTTTGGAGTCCGACCGAGGGGTTGTGGATGCATTGTTGTGCATGTTTTTCGAAGTGTGTTTCTTTGCAGGGTTGGCTCTACTCTTTGAGTAGAGAGATGTCTGTTTTACAAGGGAGGTTCTACCGAATTTTTGATAGAATTCTCGTAAAACGTGATATCCAGTCGAACCCTAATTTCGATTCTGTGTTTAATATTCTAGATCGAATTCTAGGATTTCTGTTAGGGTTATTCTGAATTTTTTTTTGTTCTTGTTTGTTTAGTTGCGTCGAGATCGAGGCCTAGTGGACCAGGCCCATCGGACCCATCTCGTGGAGCGCACTAAGTGTGAGTTGCTATTATATATATATATGCTTAGGATGCATGATTTAGAAATGCATGTTTTATTTTGATTAAATATGCATAAATAATTTGATTATTACTTAAGTTTATATTTATTTTATTTTGGTTTATTTTTGGTATATATTAAATTATATGCATGTTTTGTTAATAAATTATATTTAAAATGTTTTTAAATATATTCCTAGCTTAATTTATAATTTGATTGGATTCATTTGACATATATATACTCGAAATATACCTGGTTTACTTTTGGTATATTTTCGGTATATATATGGTTTATATTGTTATTTTATTTAAATTCATGCATTATTTATTTGTGAATGGATGTTTTATATTATTAATGAAGGATATCAATAGAACGTGCTACCTAGTGGGCAGTACTAGGATCGAGTACGTACCGGTGCGCTTATAGCATTTAGGCTATATTACTAACCATTTGTGGATATTGATGGGATATGATTATTTGATGTGTGAGATATGGTTTGGAGGTGTGATTGCTGAAGCTCGGTTGACCTAATGTCTCGAGGCCAATCACATTGGCAGTTAGACTACTAGAGCTCGGTTGACTTAGTGTCTCAGGGTCAATCTACTATCTAAATGGACTAAGTGGATATATTTGGAATAAGTGAGCCTGTATGGCTAGAGTGTTGTCTAACACTGTTTTTGAGGTTTCGATATCATAGGGTTCTATTTGATCCTTCATAAACAATGATTTTCAATGAAATATATATAAAATGATTTTATTGCATCTGTGTGTATTTGCCTGTATATATACATATTAGATATATACTGTTGATTGTATGCATTGTCATTTAGTATGCATGTATATACACTATAGTAATTCACTCAGTGAGGTCTGACTCCCCTCCGTTGACTAATTTTTCAAGAGAGTCATCATCTTCAAACCTCAGTAGCAGGCCTATACGCCGGATTTCTTCCGCCCTGGCTTCTTTGTGTAAACTGCTTATCTGAGTCTTGGGTTTATTTTATCTAGACACTGCAATAGTCATTAAATATTTAAAAAATATTGTATTATATTTGAACTGGATTTGTATAAAGATTTATATATATATGAGATGAGTATTTGATTTAAATCCAGTTGGTGGAAATGTTATTGTGATATTTATGATTTTTATTTCCGCTGCATTATATATTATTATTATTATGGCATGTTTATTTTATTTTTAGGCTTGCTACGGGTTTCGGATTCGAAAGAATTCCCGTTCCTTAGCGCCGGTCATGGCCCCTGTTTTGGGTCGTGACACTTGTAGAGAGTGTCCGAGCAGGGAAGTTCACTAATTTCACACTTGATGATAACGGTGTTTTGTGGATTAGTGGTAGATTGTGTGTTCTTGATGTGGATAATGAGAGAGAAGAGATCCTAAAGGAAGCATATTCTACAGCTTACAGCGTACATCCGGGTGTTACTAAGACTTACCACAGTATCAGAGACTTATACTGGTGGGATGGACTGAAGAAGGATGTCGCTGGTTATGTTACTAAGTGTCTAACATGTCAGTAAGTGAAAGCTAAGCATCTGTAATATCCCGTGTTTTTAAATATTTTTACACTGTATCGGGATTTACAATGTTATATATTACGATATTTTCACGAGTTGATATGTATTTAAAATCTATTTTTAATACTGTGTATTATTTACAGTGTTTTACGTAAAATTTTTCCGGGACTTGCATTTTTGGGGAAATTTTCACGTAAACAATGTATTATTAATTATTTTAAATGTATTTTCGGACTTGCATGAACTCATACGTATTTTTAAAATACTAAATAAAGCCTATGTGTGTGTATATTTATTTAATTAGGGTTTAATATATATTACCCTAATATTTTATTATTTATTTATTTAATTATTTTATGAATTATTAAATTATTAAAATTATTTTATTATCATTTTATTATTATTTAATTTTTTTCTTTTTTCTTTTTCTCTTTTTTTTTTTCTTTTTTTTCTTTTCTTTTTCTTTTCTTTTTCTTTCCTTTCTTTTTTATTTTTCCTTCTTCTTCTTCTTCTTCTTCTCACGTGCGCCCGACCACCACCCCTCACCGTCTGCAATTCCGGACACCTACCATCGGTGTGCCTCTCGGCTTGCCACCGCCGTTCCCAGCCGTCCCCCACTACCAGCAGCTCCCTTCCCCGACGCCGGCAGCCCTTGTTTTCCATTTTTGGCTGAAATCTTCCCTTTGCTGTTTCTCCCATTTCCGGCCACCGTTTTCGACACCGCCGGTCTCTTTCTTCTCCTTGAGCTCCGGTGAGTGTGATTCTAGCTTTGGTTTGAGCTAAAATGGTTTAGATTTGCTTAGGTTTCGAATTTTCAATTTCGGTCACATTAGGGTTTTTAATTTTTTTGAGCTTCAAATTGATTTATTCATGAAAACTCCATTCAGAAATGTTGATCCTAGTAGCCCAATCTACATGTATGAATTTTTGTGGAATTTTTGGAGATTTTTTGGATTTTTGGGTATTTTTGAATATTTTAATATTATTTTCTAATTTTCGGAAATTAATTATTTAAATTATGAAATTGTGTTTTATGGTTAAATTAGGTGTTGAAATGAATTATAGGAATTTATTTGGAATTTTTATGAATTTCTAAGTATTTATTTTGAATTACTGAAGTTTATGTAATTTTGGGAAAATTAGGTTAAATGTGTTTTTATTTGAAATTAATTGGTTAATTGAGTTTAATTATTAATATTATTGATAAATATGTTGAGAAAATTAATTTTGGATAGTTGTATAATTTTTGGTGAATTTTTGAAGTAATTTAAGTATATTTATATATATAGGGGTATTTTGGTAATTTTACCCTAAATTGGCTAAAAATGTAATTTAATTGGTTTTAATAGTTATTTAAGGTATAAAAATGATTTCTATAAATTATTTGGTATTTTTAACTAATTAAAACTATTTTTCGTGAATTATTTTCAATTATATATATAATACACGGTTTTTCAAATAAAATGAGTTTTATTCGGTTTTTACAGTATTTTAAGGTTAATTATGTAATTTCTACTTATAAAATGTATTTTTATGTTATAAGGGTATTTTTGGTATTTTCAGAATTTTTCTGTGTTTGTGAACCCCGGTCGGTAGATTGTAGTCTGGGGTCCGACCGAGGGGTTGTGGATTTGTGTTGAGCCTATTTTTTGAAGTGTATTTCTTTGCAGGGTCGGCTCTACTCTTTTGAGTAGAGAGATGTCCATTTTACAGGGGAGGTTCTGCCGAATTTTTGGTAGAATTCTCGTAAAACGTGATATCCAGTCGAACCCTAATTTCTGATTCTGTGTTTAATACTCTAGATTGAATTCTAGGATTTCTGTTAGGTTTATTCTGATGTCGATTATTTATTGCTTGTTTAATTGCGCCGAGACCGAGGGCTAGTGGACCAGGCCCGTCGGACCCGTCTCGTGGAGCGCACTAGGTGAGTTACTATACTATATATATATGCTTAGCATGCATGATTTAGAAATATATATTTTATTTCGATTAAAATGCATAAATAATATGATTTGTATTTAAGTATATTTTTGGTTTATTTTTGGTATTTATTAAATTATATGCATGTTTTGTAAATAAAATATATTTAAAATGTTTTTAAATATATTTCTAGTTTAAGTTATAATTTGATTGAATTCATTTGACATATATATACTCAAAATATACCTGGTTTACTTTTGGTATATTTTTGGTATATATATGGTTTATGTTGTTATTTTATTGAACTTCATGCATCATTTATTTTTGTGAATGAATGTTTTATATTATTAATGATGAAGGATATCAATAGAACGTGCTACCTAGTGGGCAGCACTAGGACCGAGTACGTACCGGTACGCCTATAGCATTTAGGCTATATTACTAACCATTTGTGGATATTGATTGAATGTGATTATTGATGTGTGAGATATGTTTTGGGTGTGATTGCTGGAGCTTGGTTAACCAAGTGTCTCGGGGCCAATCACACTGGCAATCAGACTGCTGGAGCTCGGTTGACTTAGTGTCTCGGGGCCAGTCTACTATCTAAATGGATTAAGTGGATATATTTGGAATAAGTGAGCCTATATGGCTAGAGTGTTGTCTAACACTATTTCTGAGGTTGCGATATTCTAGGGTTCTATGTGATCCTTCATAAAAGATGATTTTCAATAAATTATATATAAAAATGATTTTATTGCATCTGTGTGTATTTGCCTGTATATATATTAGATATATATATATATACTATTGATTGTATGCATTATCATTTAGTGTGTATGTATATATATTATAGTAATTCACTCAGTGAGGTCTGACTCCCCTCCGTTGACTATTTTTCAGGAGAGTCAACTTCTTCAGACCTCAGTAGCAGGTCGATACGCCGGATTTGTTCCGCCCCGGCTTCTTTGTGTAAATTATCTACTTGAGTCTTATTTTATAATCTAGATACTGCAGTAGTTGTGAATTAAAGTATTGGATTTCATGTATTTTATTTAAAGAGATGTATTATATTGAAACTGGATTTGTACTGAAAGATTATATATATATATGTGATGAGATTTGATTTAAATCCAGTGATGAAAATGATATTGTGATATTTAAGATTTTTATTTTTCCGCTGCATATATATATTATGGTTATTATTATTATTGCATGATTTATTTTATTTTTAGGCTTGCTACGGGTTCCGGATTCGAAAGAATTCTCGTTCCCTAGCGCCGGTCATGGCCCATGTTTTGGGTCGTGACAGCATCAGAAACCTTCTGGGAAGCTTTAGCCTCTTCCTATTCCTAAGTGGAAGTGGGAAAGGATTATTATGGATTTTGTGGTTGGTTTACCTCGTTCTAAGGATGGGTATGATTCCATCTGGGTGATTATGGACAAGTTGACCAAGCTACACATTTCTTGCCTGTGAAAGCCACTTATTCTGTAGCTAGATTGGCAAAGCTATATTTGAAGCATATTGTGTGCCTTCATGGAGTACCTGTGTCCATTGTGTCAAACAGAGGTTTAGTGTTTACCTCTCATTTTTGGCAGAAGTTGTAGGAAGTGATGGGCACTAGGTTGGATTTTATTACTGCTTTTCATCCTCAGACAGATGGTCAGTCTGAGAGGACCATCCAGACACTGGAAGATATGTTAAGGATGTATATTTTGGATTTGGGAGGTAGCTAGGATGATCATTTGCCACTCGTTGAGTTTGCATATAATAATAGCTACCATAGTAGTATTGGAATGGTACCATATGAGGCTTTGTATGGAAGAAAGTGTAGATCCCCTCTGAGTTGGGATGAGATTGGAGAAAGATCTTTGACTGGGTCTGAGATGGTTCAAGATGCTGCAGAGAAAGGTGCTATGATCAAAAGCAGATTATAGATCGCAGTTAGCAGGCAGAAGAGCTATGCAGATCCTAGACGCAGAGATGTGGAGTTCTAGGTGGGAGACTTTGTTTTTCTGAAGGTGTCTCTGATAAAGGGTGTTATGACATTTAGGAGGAAGGGTAAACTAGCACCAAGATATATAGGACCGTTCGAGATTTTGGAGAGAGTTGGCACTGTTGCATATCGGTTGGCTTTGCCTCCGAGTATGTCCCAAGTGCATCCAGTGTTTCATATCTTGATGCTGAGGAAGTATGTTTCAGACCCTTGACACGTGTTGCAGCCCAACAGTGTTGAAGTGAATGAAGACCTAATGTTCATAGAAGAATGTAATATTCTGAGTTTTTAAATAATTTTAAACTGCATCGGTATATGCAGTGTTAATAATTTTTATATATATTTATGATTATTTAATGAGTTGGTTATTTATTAAAGTCATTTCTAATTATTTTATTATTATTTTTAAGTCCTTTACGTAAAATTTTCTCGAAAATTTTATTTTTAAGGAAATTAAAATGTAAATAATTAAATATTAATTATTTTAAGCGGATTTATAAATTTGCATGAGTCCATGCATACTTTTCAAGTGTCAAATAAAATATATATACGTACATGCATTTAAATTAAATTAGGGTTTATTTAATTAAATTATATTATATTATATAGTTTTAATATTAATTAATTAAATGTGTGTATATATGTATGTGTATATATATTATTATTAAAGTGTGTGGTGGACATTTATTGTGTGTATTAATTTATATATTAAAATAATATAAAGTAAGATATATATATATATATATATATATATATATATATATAAAATATCATTATCAAAAATAAAGTTTAAGTTATTTACAAGATTGCCACTCCCTCTCCTTCCTCTTTCCCGATCGTCTTCTTCGCAAATCCGGCACCGATCACATCACTCCTTCATCGTTACTGTGCCCTTCGGTGTGCCACCTCCCTTGCCAACCATTTCCGACATCCAGAGCCTTCTTCCCCGGTATGGTTTGGTCGGAATTATAGTGAATTGCCGAAAGTCACACTCAACGTCGTTCATCGACTTTCTGGCCACCGTTTCGAGCCCCACTGGTCTCTATCTCCTCTTTGAGCTCTGGTGAGTGCATTTCCAAGCTTTGTTTCACTTGAAATGGTTTAAATTTCCTTAGGTTTCGATTTCTTCATTTTGGCCATTTAGGGTTTATGATTTTTTTGAGCTTCGATTTGGTTGATTCATGCAAACTTCCTTCACAAACATTGATTCTTGTAGCTTAATCTACCTCTGTGAATTTTTGTGGAATTTTTGGGAATTATTTTGATTTTTGTGAATTTTTTATTATTTTATTGATATTTTCTAATTTTTGAAATTAATTAATTAAATTATGAAATTGTGTTTTATGGTGTTTTTAGGTGTTGAAATGCATTTTAGAAATTTATTTGTAATTTTTTTGAATTTTATATAATTATTTTGAATTTATTTAGTTTATGTAATTTTGGAAAAATTAGGTTAATTATGTGTTTTATTGAAATTAATTGGTAAATTGAGTATATTTGTTGATATTATTGAATTATATGTTGAGAAATTAATTTTTGAGGAATTATATTATTTTTGGTGAATTTTTGATTAATTATAGTGAATTTACATGACTAAGGGTATTTTGGTAATTTGGCACTAAATTGGCTAAAAATATCATTAATTTGGTTTTACTAGTTATTTGAGGTATAAAAATGATTTGTACAAATTATTTAGTATTTTTAACTAATTAAAACTATTTTTCGTAAATTATTTTTAAATTATATATAATATACAATTTTTTAAAATAAATGAGTTTTTATCGATTTTTAGTATGTTTTAGGGTTAATTATGTAATTTGGATTTATAAAATGTATTTTGGCCAATATTTATGAATTTATTGAGAATGACCGACTTTTAATAATATTTTATTAAAATTAGGGTTTTATTGTTTTTATCGGTAAAATAATTATTTTCAGTGTTTTGAATACCTAGTTTGCTATACTTTGATATATAAAGGGCATTTTTGGTATTTCTGGCATTTTCAATGTGTTCTGTATTATCCCATGAATTGTGACTGAGGGATTGTGAATTGTGTTTATTCTTGAAGTGTGTTTCTTTGCAAGACCGGCTCTACTCTTTAAGTAGAGAGATGTTCGTTTACAGGGGAGGTTCTGTCAGATTTTTGATAGAATTCTCATAAAACGTGATATCCAGTTGAATTCCTATTCTAATTCTGTGTCTAAGATTCTAGATCGAGTCTTTAGAATTTCGATAGATTTATTCTAATGTCGTGTTGTCATTTGTTTGTTTAGTTGCGCCGAGACCGAGGCCTAGTGGACCAAGCCCGTCGGACCCATCTCGAGGAGCGCAATAACTATGAGTTGTTATTCTATATATACTTGTATTAGGATTTCATGTTTTTAGAAACGTATGATTTATTTTAGTAAATTATGCATAAATGATTTAATTATTGCTTAGGTTTATTTTTGGTATATGATTGGTATATTTTAAATTATATGCATGTTTTATTAATGATTTATACTTAAAATGTTTTTAAGTATAGTTATGGTTTATTTCTAGTTTATTTTATAGTTAAACTGAATTTTATTGACGTATATATACTGGAAATATACTTGGTTTATTTTTGGTATATTTCTAGTATATATATGGTTTATGTTGCTATTTTATTTAATATCATGCATCATTTATTTTATGAATCTATGTTTTATATTTAAATGAAGGATATCAATAGAATGTGCTACCAAGTGGGCAGCACTAGGACCGAGTACGTACCGGTACAATGATAGCATTTAGGCTATATTACTAACCTATTTGTGGATTATGATTGGATTGATTTATATGATGTGAGATATGATTTGAGAGTGTGATTGCTGGAGCTCGGTTGACCAAGTGTCTCGAGGCCAATCACACTGATAGTCAAACTGTTGGAGCTCGGTTGACTTAGTGTCCGGGACCAGTCTACTGTCTAAATGGAACAAGTGAAATTATTTGGATAAGTGAGCTTGTATGGCTAGAGTGTTGTCTAACACTATTTGAGGTTGCGATTTTCTAGGGTTCTATTTGATCTTTCATAATTGGATGTTATTTTCAATATATGTATATAAAATGATTTTGATACATCTGTGTGATTTTGCCTGTATATATATTTATTATATATACTATTTAATGTGTGCATTTGTCATTTAGTATGCATGTATATATATTATAACAATTCACTCAGTGAGGTCTGACTCCCCTCCATTGACTATTTTTCAAAAGAGTCATCATCTTCAGACCTCAGTAGCAAACCCATACGTCGGATTTCTTCCACCCTGACTTCACTATGTAATTTGCTTACTTGATGTTATTTTATAATCTAGACACTGCAGTAGTTATTGTCAATTGTGAGATTTATGTATTATGTTTGTTTGAGATTTGTATTTTAAAAGATTTGAACTGAGAGTTATATTAAAAGATTATTCATATATGAGGATGAGTTTGTTTGTTTAAACAAGTTGATGGATTATACTTATTTTATTTATGAGTTTTATTTCCGCTGCAAGTTATTTTATTTTTGCTATTATTATTATTGCATGTTTTTATTTATTTTTTAGGCTTGCTACGAGTTCTGGATTCAAAAGAATTCTCATTCCCTAGCGCTGGTCATGGGCCCTATTTTGGGTCGTGACAAAGAACCTGTTGTGATCGTTGACTATTAAGTTTGACAGTTGAGTTCAAAGCATATTTTGATGGTCAAGGTGTTATGGTATAGCAATAGAGTAGAAGAACGTACCTGGGAAACTGAAGCTGAGATGCGAGCTTCTTACCCGTATCTCTTTCCTCCATGATCTTTATATACTCTTTCTTGGAATTCAGGGACGAATTCTTATAAGGGGGGAAGACTGTTATAACCCGAGTTTTAAATTATTTTATTATATAATAGGATATGCAGTGTTAATTGTCACGACCCAAAACAGGGGCCATGACCGACGCTAGGGAACGAGAATTCTTTCGAATCCAGAACCTGTAGCAAGCCTTAAAATAAAATAAAACATGCAATAATCATAATAACATAAATAAAATAATTATCTGACAATAAAATTAATTATACATCCTCATCTTATATATAAATAATCTTTTAATATAAATCCAGTTCAAATCTTTAAAATACATAACTCACACAAATATAATACATAAACCCCACAACTGTTTACAACTAATGTAGTGTCTATATTATAAAATAAAGCTCAGATAAGCAGTTTACATAGCGAAGCCGAGGCGAAAGAGATCTGATGTATGGGTCTGCTACTAAGGTATGAAGACAATGACTCTCCTGAAAAATAGTCAACGGAGGGGAGTCAGACTTCACTGAGTGAATTGTTATAATATATATACATACATAACTAAATGACAAATGCACGCAATCAATAGTATATATAATAAATGTATATACAAACAAATACACACAAAAACACACAAATGCAACAAAATCATTTTATATATTTTTACTGAAAATCATTATTTATGAAGGATCAAATAGAACCCTAGAAAACTGCAACCTCAAACAGTATTAGATAACACTCTAGCCATACAAGCTCACTTATTCCAAATATATTCACTTGTTCCACTTGGACTGTAGACTCGCCCCGAGACATTAAGTCAACCGAGCTCCAGTAGTCTGACTGTCAGTGTGATTGGCCCTGAGACACTTGGTCAATTGAGCTCTAACAATCACACTCTCAAATCATATCACACATCAAATAATTCAATCCGGTCAATATCCACAAACAGGTTAGTAATATAGCCTAAATGCTATCGGTGTACCAGTACGTACTCGGTCCTAGTGATGCCCACTAGGTAGCACGTTCTATTGATATCCTTCATTTAAATATAAAACATACATTCATATAATCAATGATGCATGATATTAAATAAAATAGCAACATAAACCATATATATATATACTAGAAATATACCAAAAATAAACCAGGTATATTCAAAGTATATATATGTCAAATAAATTCAATTTAATTACAAAATGAACTAGAAATATACTTAAAAACATTTTAAGTATAAATCATTAATAAAACATGCATATAGTTTAAAATATACCAAAGTATATCGAAAATATACCAAAAATAAACCTAAGTAATACTTAAATCATTTACGCATATTTTACTAAAATAAACCATACATTTCTAAAACATGCACCCTAAAACATATATATATAAAATAACAACTCATTGTTATTGCGCTCCTCGAGACAGATCTGATGGGCCTGGTCCACTAGGCCTCGGTCTTGATGCAACTAAACAAACAAACGATAACAGGAAATCAGAATAATTCTATCAAAATTTCTAGAAACTCGATCTAGAATACTAGACATATAATTAGAATCAGAATTCGATCGGACATCACGTTTTACGAGAATTCTATCAAAAATCCAGCAGAACCTCCCCTGTAAAATGGACATCTCTCTACTCAAAAAGTATACCCGATCCTACAAAGAAATACACTTCGAATAAACACAATTCATAACCCCTCGGTCAAAATCCAAACCACAATTCACTGACCGAGGTTCACAATTCACAGAATAATTACAGAAATACCAAAAAAGCCCTTCAATACCCAAAATGTAGCAAATTAGGTATTTAAACGCTAAAAATATTCATTTTACCGCTAAATACATAAAAATCCTAATTTTAAATAAAATATTATTAAAAATTGATAATTCTCAATAAATTCATAAATATTGACCAAAATACATAATTAACCCTAAAACTTACTAAAAATCAATAAAACTCATTTATTCAGAAAAAATCGTATATTATATATAATTTAAAAATAATTTACGAAAAATAGTTTTAATTAGTTAAAAATACTAAATAATTTGTAGAAATCATTTTTATACCTTAAATAACTATTAAAACCAATTTAATTACATTTTTAGCCAATTTAGTGTCAAATTACCAAAATACCCCTAGTTTCGTAAATTCCCTAAAATTAATCAAAAATCCACCAAAAATAGTAAAATTACTCAAAATTAATTTTCTCAACATATAATTCAATAATATCAATAAATATACTCAATTAACCAATTAATTTCACTAAAACACATAATTAACCTAATTTTCCAAAAATTACATAAACTAAATAAATTCAAAATAAATATCTAAAATTCACAAAAATTAAAAATAAATTTCTAAAATGCATTTTAACACCTATAATCACCATGAAACACAATTTCATAATTTAATTAATTAATTTTCGAAAATTAGAAAATATTAATAAAATAATCAAAAATTCACAAAAATCAAAATAATTCCAAAAAATTCCAAAAAAAATTCAAAGAGGTAGATTAAGCTACAAGGATCAATTTTTGTGAAGGGAGTTTTCATGAATCAACCAAATCAAAGGTCAAAAAATTTGAAAACCCTAAATGGCCGAAAATGTAAAATCGAAACCTATTGAAATCTAGATCATTTCAAGTGAAAAAAAAGCTTGGAAATGGACTCACCGGAGCTCAAGGAGATGATAGAGACCAGTGGCATTGAGTTTGGTGGCCGGAAACGTGCTGATCGACGGTGAAGAAGTTTTTGGCTTCTCTTGGGATTTTCTGCAAAAACACGCCGAAGAAGAAGGCTTGAGGCATCGGGAATGGCTGGCAAGGGAGGAGGAAGGCTGAGAGGCATAGTGATAGGAAGAAAATGGTGAAGGGAACGATCGGGAAGAAGAAGGAGAGGGAGTGGCAGTTTTGTAAATAAGGTAAACTTTTTGTTTTTGATAATTATTTATGTATATATATAACTATACTTTATATTATAATAATATATAATATAACACACACAATAAATATGCACCACACACATATTTTAATAATATATACACATATCATATATACACTTAATTAATTAATTAATATAAAAACTATATTATATAATTTATTTATAAAATAAACCCTAATTTTAATTTAAATAAATGTACGTATATACATTTTATTTAACACTTTAAAATTATGCATGTACTCATGCAAATTCATAAAACTATTTCAAATAATTAATATTAAATTATTTACGTCTTAATTTCCCAAAAATATAACTCTTGGGAAAATTTTACGTAAAGGACTTAAAATAATTAAAAAAGTCTTTAATAAATAACAAACTCATTAAATAATCATGAATATATATAAAAATTATTAACACTACATATCCCGATGCATTTTAAAAATATTTAAAAATCCAGGATATTACATTAATAATTTTAAAATAATAATTGATTATTTCATTATCTTGAAAAAAATTATTATCGTTATTATTTTATGTTTAATTAATATATTTTACATAAATACATGTCTTTAAATTATTATTTCAGGAAATAGTATTTTATTAATCTTTAATTTAGTGCATTAATATTTTAATAAATTACATTATTGACTTTTATTTTATGAGTTAATAAATATATATACATGCATATATATATTATTAGGGTTTAATATTAATATTATGTGTATATATATATTATACTTTTATATGTGTGCTATATATATGTGTATATATATACATGCACCAGTGATTATGTTTCTAAGCTTTGTTTCACTTGGTTTGGCCTAGATTTTGATGGTGATCAATTTTGAGTTTCAACCACCTAGGGTTTTTTCATTTTTTTGAGCTTGATTTCTTGTTATTCATGAGAAGTGCCTTAACAAATGTTGTTCCCCTTAGCTTAATCTACATCCTAGAATTTTTGTATAATTTTTGGGAATTATTTTGATTTTTGTGTAATTTTTACAATTTTTTTTAGTTTGTGTTATTTTTGGAAATTTAGGTTAAATATATATTTTTTTAGTAATTATTCATTAATTAGGTGTATTTTTTCATTTTAATTAATAATATGTTGAGAAAATAATTTTTGAGTATTTATATAATTTTTATTGAATTTTTTAATATTATTAGTATTTTATGTGTATTTTTGTATATTAGGGGTATTTTGGTAATTTGGTGATGATTTTGGTTAAATATTAAATTTAATTGGTTTAATAATTATTTGAGGTATAAAAATGATTTTTATGAATTAATTACTAATTTTAACTAATTAATACTATTTTTCAAAAATTATTTTCAAATTATATATAAAATACTATTTTTGTAAATAAATGGGTTTTTGGTAATTTTTAATAGGTTTTTGGACTAATTAAATAATTTGGATTTATAAAATGAATTTTTATTAATATTTGTGGAATTATCGAGAAATATCACTTTTTATTAATATTATATTATTATTAGGGTTTTTAAGTAATTATCGGTAAAATAATTACTTTTGGTGTTTCAATATTTAAATTACTATATTTTGATACTTAAAGGGCATTTTTGGTATTTATTGAATTTTAATATATCTTATTGTATTTTGTTGTGAATTGTGGACCTCGGTCGAGAGAATTTGTAGTTTGGGATCTCGATCGAGGAGTTTTGTGAATTTTGTTTTGAAGTGTACTTTTCTTGTAAGACTGGCTCTATTTTTTAAGTAGAGAGATGTATGTTTTACAGAGGAGGTTCTGTCGAATTTTTAGTACAATTCTCGTAAAATGTGACATCAGGTCTAATTCCTATTCTTTGTCTGTGTTAGTAATCCTATATCGAGTCTCTAGAAGTTAAGTTAGATTTATTCTGATTTTGTGTTATTATTTTATAGTTAGTTGCACCGAGACCGAGGCCTAATGGACTAGGCCTGTCGGACCTATCTCGAGGAGTGCACAACTGTGAGTTGTTATTTTATATATGCGTGCATTTAGGTTGCATGTTTTATAACTATATGTTTTAATTGTATGATTTATGCATAAATGACTTAATAAATGCTTAAGTATATTTTAGGTATATTTTCAGTATATTTTCGGTATATTATGAAATAAGTGTATGTTTTTCTTTTTAATTAAATCTAGATTACTTTTTAAATACATTATTGGTTTAAATTAATATATTCTATGATTTATTTGAATTGATTTTACGTATATATACTTGAAATATACTTAGTTTATTTTAGGTATATTTCTAGTATATATATGGTTTATAATGTTATTTATAATGACATCATGCATCATTATTTTATGAATGAAATGAGTTATTTTTAATGAAGGATATCAATAGAACATGCTTCCTAGTAGGCAGCACTAGGACCGAGTATGTATCGGTACGACGATAGATTATAGGTTAAATTACTAACCTATTTATGGATCATGACTTGATTGATGTGATTAATTGTGTGAGGTGAATGAGTGTGATTGCTGGAGCTCGATTGACCTAGTGTCTCGAGGCCAATCACAATAATAGTCAGACTACTGGAGCTTAGTCGATTTAGTGTCTCGGGGCCAGTCAACTGTCAATAAGGATTAAGTGAATTTATTTGCAAACAAGTGAGCCTGTATGGCTAGAGTGATGTCTATTGATATTTGAGGTTGCGCATTTAGGGTTCTATTTGATCCTTCATAATTGATGATTTTTAGTATTATTATAAAATGATTTTCTTTGCATCTGTGTGTATTTGCTTGTATATATATTTATTATATATACTTTTGGGTGTTTGCATTTGACATTTAACAATGCGTGTATAAATATTATAACAATTCACTCAGTGAGGTTTGACTCCCCTCCATTGATGTTTTTACAGGAGAGTCCTTTTCTTCAGACCTCAGTAGTAAACCTATCCGTCAGATTTCTTCCGCTCCGGCCCTATTATGTAAATCACTTACTTGAATTTTATTTTGTACTCTAGACGCTGCAGTAGTAGTTGTATTTGATTTTATGCATGTACGAGATTTTAATTTAGAGTGTTACTCTGAAGTATTGTATTAAAAGATTTTATTTATGATATGAGATGTGATTTTATTTTATTAAAGGAAGTTAAGAATTTATTTTATTATTTGAGATTTAATTTCTGCTGAATAATATTTTATTTACTTTATTTTATTGCATGCTTTTCTTTTAAGCCTTGCTATAGGTTTCGGATTCGAAAGAATTCTCGTTCCCTAGCGCCAGTCATGGCCCCCTGTTTTGGGTCATGACAGGAACTGTGGATTCTTAGTTTACCCTTTGTGTACTCAAGGCCAGTTCACTTGAAAAAGTTGGATAAAAGAATATTTTTGGAGTTATGGAAAGTCTGGTGGCTAATGATATTCAGTGTTGAGGTTGCAGAAATTTAGGGATTTTACTTCGATCCTTTATTCAAAATTCTTCTACATTTATTATTATTATAAAAGTGGATTTTTAGCATTTGCATGAAATGCATGTATATATAAATAAATATATTTATTATTTGTCATAACTCAAATCGGGGAGTCGTGACCGACGCTAGGGAACAAGAATTCTTTCGAATTTGGAACCTGTAGCAAGCCTTAAAAAAAATAAAAACACATAGAAATAATATAAGAATATCAAAAAATTTAAAACTTAAAATAATATTAAAGAAATTATCATATCATATATTAAAATATAACAATACAATATCTTTTAAATACAAATCTCCGTTATAAAATAATACTAAACACTATAACACTCAAGCACTACTACTGCAGCTTCTAGAATATGAATAAAAGTTCAGATATAAAAATTACATCATCTAGCTGGGGCTCAAGAAGACCGACGAAGGGGTCTACTACTGAGGTTTGATGAAGTATAATGTCCTTAACAAAATATTGAGGGGGTCATACCTCACTGAGTGAATTATTATTATATATATACGTGCACTATAAAATACAGGCATTTAGGCATCAATATAATAATATATTTATATTTATATAATATGATATACATGCATTTCAAACACATGCCAAAAATCACTTTTTCAACATAATAATAAATATAGGAAAATTTATAAGTGGAGGATAGGAGCAAATCCTAAATGTCCGTAACCTTGATTACTTAACCAATAGCCAACCAGCTTATCCATAACTCCAAATATTTATTTTTCCATCTCAAGGTAGTAGATTGGCCCCGAGTACATTAGGTCAACTAAGAATCCACAGCCACTCTTTCCAATAACCATTAATCTCAATATTCAATTCATAAACAAAATAATTAGATTCTCAGCCTAAAATGTATTGTACTGTTGCACAACAGTTCTAGCGTAGCCCACTAGGTAGCACACTAGGTATAACTATCCTTCAAATCATGCTTATAATTATAAAAAAATAATGAAATGCGTAATTAAAAACATGGTAGCATCCATTCATCAAATAATATTCTGTTTATATACCACATATATACAAAATATAAATATAATCATTTAAATAAATAATTCACATTATTCAAATCATGGATGCTCACAAAATATTTATTCTATGTGCAATGCTGATTGTAAAGACCCAGTATTTTAAATTAAATAATATTATTTCAGGATATGCATGTGTAATATCCCGTATTTTTAAATATTTTAATACTGCATCAGGATATGCAGTGTTAATAATTTTTATATAAATATTATGATATTTTTACGAGTCGATGTGTATTTAAAACCTATTTTAATTATTGTGTATTAATTAAAGTCCTTTACGTAAAATTTTCCCGAGACTTACATTTTCGGAAAAATTTTCACGTAAATATTTTATTATTAATTATTTTAAATAGATTTACAGACTTACATGAACTCATACATATTTTTAAATTACTAAATAAAGTCTATGTGTGTATATATTTATTTAATTAGGGTTTAATTTATTACCCTAATATGTTATTATTTGTTTATTAATTTTATTGTTATTTAATTATTATTTATTATTAAATTTTAAATTATTATAATAAGTGTGTGGTGTGTGATTTTTCCCAAATATTTTATTATTATTTTTTTTTCTTTTTCTTTTTCTTTTTCTTTTCTTTTTCTTTTCTTTTCTTTTTCTTTTCTTTTCTTCTTCTTCTTCGGTCTTCTTCTTCCCGAGCCGTCCCTTCTCCCCCTCCCGCTGCAAATCCCGACCACCTACCATCGGTGTGCCACCAGCAGCTCCGCCCTCCCCAGCCAGCTGCTCCGCCGAGACGGGTCCGACGGGCCTGGTCCACTAGCCCTCGATCTTGGCGCAACTAAACAAACAAATAACGACAGACATTAGAATAAACCTAATAGAAATCCTAGAATTCAATCTAGAGTATTAAACACATAATCGATATCAGGGTTCGACCGGATATCACGTTTTACGAGAATTCTATCGAAAATTTGACAGAACCTCCGCTGTAAAATGGACATCTCTCTACTCAAAAGAGTAGAGCTGACCCTGCAAAGAAACACACTTCAAAAAACTACACAAAGCATAATCAAAATCCCACGGTCGGACTCCAAACTACAGTCCACCGACCGGGGTCCACAAACACAGAATAATTCCAGATATACCAAAAATATCCTTACAACATAAAAATTCATTTTATACATAGAAATTACATAATTAACCTTTAAACACTATAAAAACCGATAAAACTCATTTTATTAGAAAAATCGTATATTATATATATAATTGAAAATAATTCACGAAAAATAGTTTTAATTAGTTAAAAATACTAAATAATTTTTAGAAATCATTTTTATACCTTAAATAACTATTAAAACCAATTAAATTACATTTTTATCCAATTTTGTGTAAAATTACCAAAATACCCCTATATATATAAATATACTTAAATTACTTCAAAAATTCACCAAAAATTATACAATTATCTAAAATTAATTTTATCAACATATTTATCAATAATATTAATAATTAAACTCAATTAACCAATTAATTTCAAATAAAAACACATTTAACCTAATTTTCCCAAAATTCCATAAACTTCAATAATTCAAAATAAATACTTAAAAATTCATAAAAATTCCAAATAAATTCCTATAATTCATTTCAACACCTAATTTAGTCATAAACCCCAATTTCATAATTTAAATAATTAATTTCCGAAAATTAGAAAATAATATTAAAATATTCAAAAATACCCAAAAATCCAAAAAATCTCCAAAAATTCCACAAAAATTCACACATGTATATTAAGCTACTAGGATCAACATTTGTGAAGGGAGTTTCCATGAATCAATCAATTCGAAGCTCAAAAAAATCAAAAAACCATAATATGGCCGAAATCAAAAATTCAAAACCTAAGCAAATCAAGACCATTTAAGCTCAAACCAAAGCTAGAATCACACTCACCGGAGCTCAAGGAGAAGAAAGAGACTGGCGGTGTCGAAAATGGTGGCTGGAATCGCGAGGGAAGAAGAAAATGCAAACTCTCGGCTTCCGACGATATCAAGCTTCCTCGGCGTCGGAAATGAGCTCTACAGGCGGCGGAACGGCTAGAGGAAGGTGGTGGCACACCGGACGACACTCTCACGGTAGGCGTCCGGACGGCGAAGGGAAGGTGATCGGGGAAGAACGAGTTCACTCGGGGGCAAAATGGTAATTTTCCAAAGTTTTGGTTTTTTAATGTATTATATGTATATATATATATACTTTATACTATATATTAAAATAATATTAAATTACACACATTAAATATACACCACACACATAAAATTTAATATTTTAATAATTTATACTAAATAAAAATAATTAAATAACAATAAGACTAATAAATAATTAATAAAATATTAGGGTAAAATACTAAACCCTAATTAAATAAATATCGCACACATAGGCTTTATTTAGTAATTTAAAAATACGCATGAGTTCATGCAAGTCCAAAAATATATTTAAAATAATTAATAATAAATTATTTACGTGAAAATTTCCCCGAAAATGCAAGTCCCGGGAAAATTTTACGTAAAGCACTGTAAATAAAACACAGTATTTAAAATAGGTTTTAAATACATATCAACTCGTGAAAATATCATAATATATATACACAAATTATTAACACTGCATATCTCGGTACAGTGTAAAAATATTTAAAAACACGGGATATTACAGTCTTCCCCCCTTACAAGAATTCATCCCCGAATTCCAAAAAGAAAAGATCAAGAAGGAAGGAGATACGGGTAAGAAGCTCGCATCTCAGCTTCAGTCTCCCACGTATGCTCCTCGACTCTGTCGCTACGCCACAGAACCTTGACCATCGGAATCTGCTTCGATCGCAACTATCGAACTTGATAATCAACGATCGCCACAGGTTCTTCCACAAACGTCAAATCTTCACTCACTTCCACACTGTCAGGTTGCAACACGTGTGAAGGGTCTGAGATATACTTCCTCAGCATCGAGATATGAAACACTGGATGCACTTGTGACATACTCGGAGGCAAATCCAACCGATATGCAACAGTGCCAACTCTCTCCAGAATCTCAAACAGTCCGATGTATCTCGGTGCTAACTTACCCTTCTTGCCAAATCTCATCACACCCTTCATCGGACATACTTTCAGAAAAATGAAATCTCTAACCTGAAACTCCACATCTCTGCGCCTAGGATCCGCATAACTCTTCTGTCTGCTAATTGCAGTCTCTAATCTTCGCTTAATCATGACGACTTTCTCTATAGCATCCTGAACCATCTCAGGTCCAGTCAAAGCTCTCTCACCAATCTCATCCCAACTCAGAGGGGATCTACACTTCCTTCCATACAATGCCTCATACAGTGCCATACCAATACTGCTATGGTAGCTGTTATTATATGCAAACTCAACAAGTGGCAAATGATCATCCCAGCTACCTCCCAAATCCAAGACACACATCCTCAACATATCTTCCAATGTCTGGATCGTCCTCTCAGACTGACCATCTGTCTGAGGATGAAAAGCAATACTGAAATCCAACCTAGTGCCCATCGCTTCCTGCAACTTCTGCCAAAAACGAGAGGTAAACACCGAACCTCTATCTGACACAATGGACACAGGTACTCCATGAAGGCACACAATGTGCTTCACATACAACTTCGCCAATCTAGCAACTGAATATGTGGCTTTCATAGGCAAGAAATGTGCAGACTTCGTCAACCTGTCTACAATCACCCAGATGGAGTCATATCCATCCTTAGAACGAGGTAAACCAACCACAAAATCCATAGCTATCCTTTCCCACTTCCACTCGAGAATAGGAAGAGGCTGAAGCTTCCCAGAAGGCTTCTGATGTTCGGCTTTCACTTACTGACACGTCAAGCACTTAGCAACATAATCAGCGACATCCTTCTTCAATCCATCCTACCAATATAAATCTCTGATACTGTGGTACATCTTGGTAATGCCCGGATGAACGCTGTAAGCTGTAGAATGTGCTTCCTCTAAAATCTCTTCTCTTAAATCATCCACATCAGGAACACACAATCTACCACTGATCCACAACACATCGTCATCATCGAGTGTGAAATTAGTGAACTTCCCTGCTCGAACATTCTCTATAAGCTCTTCTAGAATAGGATCTCGGCTCTGAGCTGCTTTAATCCTATCCCTAAGCACAGATCGTACTTTAAACTGAGCTAGCAGTCCACTTGATCTACTAATCTTCATCATCAGACCTTGATCCACCAACAAATGCAACTCCTGGATCAATGGTCTCCTCTCAACACTGATGTGAGCAAGACTGCCTGAGGACTTCCTACTCAAGGCATCTGCTACTACATTAGCTTTACCCGGATGATATAAGATCTCGCAATCATAATCCTTCAACAATTCCAACCATCCCCTCTGCCTCAGATTCAGATCTCGCTGCTGGAAAATGCACTTAAGGCTCTTGTGATCAGTAAATATCTCACAAGTCACCCCGTACAAATAATGTCTCCAAATCTTCAAAGCAAAGATCACTGCAGCCATCTCAAGATCATGTGTAGGATAGTTCTGCTCATGCTTCTTCAACTGCCTCGAAGCATAGGCTATCACCCTTCCATTCTGCATCAACACACAACCAAGACCAATTCTATAGGCATCACAGTAAACTGTGAACTTATCCACACTATTAGGCAAAGCTAACACTGGCGCTGTGGTCAATTTCTCCTTCAACAACTAAAAACTATTCTCACAAGCTTCTGACCACTCGAATATGACATTCTTCTGAGTCAAGCGAGTCATAGGGGCTGCTATTCTGGAAAAATCCTGCACAAACCACCTATAATACCCGGCTAAACCCAGAAAACTCTGAATCTCAGTGACAGAAGTAGGTCTAGGCCATTCAGATATTGCCTCAATCTTCTGTGGATCAACCTGAATACCTTCTTTAGACACTACGTGTCCCAGAAAAGAAACACTCTCCATACAGAAATCACACTTCGAGAATTTAGCATAAAGCTGATGATCTCTCAGTGTCTGTAGTACAATCCTCAAGTGATATACATGCTCTTCCATACTTCTTGAATATACTAGTATATCATCAATAAAGACTACCACAAACTGATCCACATATGGTCTGAATACCCTGTTCATCAAGTCCATAAAAGCTACTGGTGCATTAGTCAAACCAAAGGACATCACCAGAAACTCATAATGACCATATTGAGTGCGGAATGCTGTCTTAGGAATATCATATTCACTAATCCGCAACTGATGATAACCCGACCTCAAGTCAACCTTAGAAAAGAACTGTGCGCCCTGTAGCTGATCAAACAAATCATCTATCCTCGGGAGAGGATACTTGTTCTTCACTGTCACCTTATTCAATTCTCTATAGTCAATGCACAGTGTCAGGGTACCATCCTTCTTCTTCACAAACAGGACTAGTGCACCCTAAGGAGAAACACTGGATCTAACGAAACCTTTATCCAACAACTCTTACAACTGCTCCTTCAACTCTCTCAACTCTGCAGGAGCCATTCTGTAGGGTGGCATAGATATAGGAGTAGTACCTGGAACCACATCTATACAGAACTCAATCTCTCTATGAGGTGGTAAACCTGACAACTCCTCGGGAAAAACATCAGGAAACTCACAAGCAACAGGAACATCTGTGAGTGACAACTTCTCCACTGAAGTATCCCTGACCAATGCCAAATATCCTTGGCATCCCTTCCTCAATAACTTCCTAGCCATAATAGCAGAAATAAGATTCCGAGGTGCTGAACTCCTATCACCAACAAACTTAAATTCTTCTTCACCAGGAATTTTGAAAGTCACCTTTTTATTCCTACAATCTACCATGACATAGTGCTGAGATAACCAATCCATTCCCAAAATAACATCAAACTCCATCACATCCAACAAAATCAAATCAACGGGTAATTCTCTATCTCCCATGAGAACTGGACAACCGGAAAGAACAATATCGGTGTCCAAGGAATCGCTTAGAGGAGTGGCAACAGACAAAGGAAAAGCCATCCTCGAAGCTTGCCAACAAGATTTAGAAGCAAAAATAGGAGAAACAAATGAATGCGTGGCACCCAGATCAAACAAAACCCATGCATCCAGGTAACAAACAGAAACAATACCTGCCACGACTACATTAGATGCCTGAGCATCCTGCTGAGTGAGATGAAAAACTCTGGCCTGACCTCGACCTCCTTGCTGACTGGTAGAAGCCTGGCCAACACCTCTGGCACCACCTCTAGTACCTCTACCACGACTCTGCTGTGGAACAAACTGAGTGGAACTCTGATGTTGGGCTAGTGGTAACTGAAATGGCACGGGTGCAGCACTAGCAATCGACTGCTGTGGGAATCATGAAATCTGCTACTGCTGATACCCAGAATAAGGACACGATCTGGCAAAATGTCATGTCTGCCCGCATCTGAAGCATGTCAGTGGTGTCAGATAACACGATCCCTGATGGACTCTACCACAAGTCTGACAAACGCTGGTCACTGATCCAGAACTACGACCACTGCTACTGCTCGAAGCGCTTGACCCAAATCTGAACGATCTACACTGACCTCCACGGCCATGTCTATTGCTCCGATGCACTCGCTGCTGCTGTCTCTGACTCTGCTGAGTCGGACCTCGCTGCTGACTACTCGAACCAATATGAAAACTTGAATACGGTGTAGTCTGCAATCCACTCGACTGAACTCCTAGCTGGTAATGATCAGGCATCGCTCCCTACCTAACTAGTCTCAGCTCAATCTCCTTGGCTAACTCAATCACAGACTCGAGAGTAAGGCCTGTTGTAGGCATACCAGCAAAAGCTGAACCCAAACCAGTAACGTAGGTAGTGACTGCAAAATACTGATCTCGCATCAGATCCTCAGCATATCTACCCAAACGAAGAAACTCTTGGGTGTACTCCTCTACAGATCGATCACCACGAGCAATACTGGTCAGTCGAAGACGATAGCTCAAATGAAGCGGCTCTGGATAGAATTTCCTCATAAATCGCTCTCTGAATTGATCCCAGGTCATCATCATCATATAAGGCTGGATCATTTGAATGAACCAATCTAAGGCTGGTCCCTCGACAGACAACTCGACAATCATGATCCACTGGTACTCGATATGAGAAGTCCGAGTCCTAGTCTCAATCGCGTGCAGAAAATCTAACGGATCAGAAGTACCATCAAAAGCAATCCTGCCAACTCGGGCATAGAACAAAGCTGCCTCAGGGTCAGACATACCCTGCTGATAGGCAGGCTGAACAACTGGAGGAACAGGAACATCAAACTCAGGCTCAACAAGCTCCTCGTCCTGTAACTCTCTCTGCCTATGGCGACCTGCCGCTCCTCGAGGTCTACCTCTGCCACGACCTCTATGTCTAACTGGCTGCTCAGGAGGTAAAATCTCATCCTGAAAAGACTCATCATCCTCGGCCTCAACGACCGGTGGAGGAATAATGGAGGAATAAAGCTGAAAACTATAGCAAGGAATACTCATCAAGACATACTCGAACCTAATACGCTGCAGTAGTCCAACAGAAAATACAACTCTGAAAAATAGGGCCACAACTCACAAAACTAAGCCCTGACACAGAACTCCACTCTGATACCAACTTTGTCACGACCCAAAACAGGGGCCATGACCGGCGCTAGGGAACGGGAATTCTTTCGAATCCAGAACCCGTAGCAAGCCTAAAAATAAAATAAATCATGCAATAATAACAATAACCATATAATATGCAGCGGAAATAAAAATCATAAATATAATAATAACATTTACATCACTGGATTTAAATCAAACCTCATCTCATCACATATATAAAATCTTTCAGTACAAATCCAGTTTCAATATAATACATCTCTTTAAATAAAATACATGAAATCCCACACTTTAATTCACAACTATTGCAGTGTCTAGATTATAAAAAAATAAGACTCAAGTAAATAGTTTACACAAAGAAGCCGGGGCGGAAGAAATCCGGCGTATCGACCTGCTACTGAGGTCTGAAGAAGTTGACTCTCTTGAAAAATAGTCAACGGAGGGGAGTCAGACCTCACGGAGTGAATTACTATAATATATATACATACACACTAAATGATAATGCATACAATCAATAGTATATATATATCTAATATATATACAGGCAAATTCACACAGATGCAGAAAAATCATTTTTATATATTTGTATTGAAAATTATCTTTTATGAAGGATCACATAGAACCCTAGAATAGCGCAACCTCAGAAAACAGTGTTAGAAAACACTCTAGCCACACAGGCTCACTTAATCCAAAGATATCCACTTAATCCATTTAGACAGTAGACTGGCCCCGAGACACTAAGTCAACCGAGCTCCAGCAGTCTGACTACCAGTGTGATTGGCCCCGAGACACTTGGTCAACTGAGCTCCAGCAATCATACCTCCAAACCATATCTCACACATATCAATAATCACATCAAATCAATATCCATAAATAAGTTAGTAATATAGCCTAAATACTATAGGCGTACCGGTATGTGCTCGGTCCTAGTGCTGCCCACTAGGTAGCACGTTCTATCGATATCCTTCATTAATAAATATAAAACATTCATTCACAAAAATAAATGATGCATGAAGTTCAATAAAATAACAACATAAACCATATATATACTAGAAATATACCAAAAGTAAACCAGGTATATTTCGAGTATATATACGTCAAATGAATTCAATCAATTTACAATTTAAGCTAGAAATATATTTAAAAACATTTTAAATATGATTTATTAATAAAGCATGTATACAATTTATTATATACCAAAAATATACTAAAATACAAATCACATTATTTATACATTTTAATCAAAATAAAACGTATATTTTTAAATCATGCATCCTTAAAGCATATATATATATAGTATAGTAACTCACCTAATGCGCTCCACGAGACGGGTCCGACGGGCCTGGTCCACTAGCCCTCGGTCTCGGCGCAACTAAACAAACAAATAACGACAGACATTAGAATAAACCTAATAGAAATCCTAGAATTCGATCTAGAGTATTAAACACATAATCGATATTAGGGTTCGACCGGATATCATGTTTTACGAGAATTCTATCAAAAATTCGGTAGAACCTCCCCTGTAAAATGGACATCTCTCTACTCAAAAGAGTAGAGCCGACCCTGCAAAGAAACACACTTCAAAAAACTACACAAAGCACAATCAAAATCCCACGGTCGGACTCCAAACTACAGTCCACCAACCGGGGTCCACAAACACAGAATAATTCCAGATATACCAAAAATATCCTTATAACATAGAAATTCATTTTATACGTAGAAATTACATAATTAACCTTTAAACACTAAAAACCGATAAAACTCATTTTATTAGAAAAATCGTATATTATATATATAATTGAAAATAATTCACGAAAAATAGTTTTAATTAGTTAAAAATACTAAATAATTTGTAGAAATCATTTTTATACCTTAAATAACTATTAAAACCAATTAAATTACATTTTTATCCAATTTTGTGTAAAATTACCAAAATACCCCTATATATATAAATATACTTAAATTACTTCAAAAATTCACCAAAAATTATACAATTATCTAAAATTAATTTTATCAACATATTTATCAATAATATTAATAATTAAACTCAATTAACCAATTAATTTCAAATAAAAACACATTTAACCTAATTTTCCCAAAATTCCATAAACTTCAATAATTCAAAATAAATACTTAAAAATTCATAAAAATTCCAAATAAATTCCTATAATTCATTTCAACACCTAATTTAGTCATAAACCCCAATTTCATAATTTAAATAATTAATTTCCGAAAATTAGAAAATAATATTAAAATATTCAAAAATACCCAAAAATCCAAAAAATCTCCAAAAATTCCACAAAAATTCACACATGTATATTAAGCTACTAGGATCAACATTTGTGAATGGAGTTTCCATGAATCAATCAATTCGAAGCTCAAAAAAGTCAAAAACCCTAATGTGACCGAAATTGAAAATTCGAAACCTAAGCAATTCTAGACCATTTTAGCTCAAACCAAAGCTATAATCACACTCACTAGAGCTCAAGGAGAAGAAAGAGACTGGCGGTGTCAAAAACGGTAGCCGGAATCACGAGGGAAGAAGAAAACGCAAACTCTCGGCTTCCGGCGATATCAAGCTTCCCCGGCGCCGGAAATGAGCTTTGCAGGCGGCGGAATGGCTAGAGGAAGGTGGTGGCACACCGGACGGCACTCTCACAGCAAGGGAACGGCACGACAGGCATCCGGACGGCGAAGGGAAGGTGATCGGGGAAGAACGAGCTCACTCGGGGGCAAAATGGTAATTTTCCAAAGTTTTGGTTTTTTAATGTATTATATGTATATATAAATATATACTTTATACTATATATTAAAATAATATTAAATTACACACATTAAATATACACCACACACATAAAATTTAATATTTTAATAATTTATACTAAATAAAAATAATTAAATAACAATAAAACTAATAAATAATTAGTAAAATATTAGGGTAAAATACTAAACCCTAATTAAATAAATATCGCACACATAGGCTTTATTTAGTAATTTAAAAATACGCATGAGTTCATGCAAGTCCGAAAATATATTTAAAATAATTAATAATAAATTATTTACGTGAAAATTTCCCCGAAAATGCAAGTCCCGGGAAAATTTTACGTAAAGCACTGTAAATAAAACACAGTATTTAAAATAGGTTTTAAATACATATCAACTCGTGAAAATATCATAATATATATACAAAAATTATTAACACTGCATATCCCGGTACAATGTAAAAATATTTAAAAACACGGGATATTACACCCGGCGCTGGCTAGCTTTAATTTCACCATTTCCGGCCGAAAGTTGCATTTCTTCACACCTCGCGATTTTGGCCACCATTTTTGACATCGCCGGTCTCTTTCTTATCCTTGAGCTCCGGTGAGTGTGATTCTAGCTTTGGTTTGAGCTTAAATGGTCTCGATTTGCTTAGGTTTTGAATTTTCGATTTCGGCCATTTTAGGGTTTTTGATTTTTTTGAACTTTTAATTATTTGATTCATGAAAAATCCCTTCACAAATGTTGTTCCCCTTAGCTTAATCTACATGTATGAATTTTTGTGGAATTGTTGGAGATTAATTTGATTTTTGGGTATTTTTGAATATTTTAATATTATTTTCTAATTTTCGGAAATTAATTAATTAAATTATGAAATTGTGTTTTATGATAATTATAGGTGTTGAAATGAATTATAGGAATTTATTTGGAATTTTTATGAATTTCTAAGTATTTATTTTGAATTATTTGAGTTTATGTAATTTTGGAAAATTAGGGTTAATTGTGTTTTAAATTGAAATTAATTGGTTAATTGAGTTTAATTATTGATATTATTGATAAATATGTTGAGAAAATTAATTTTGGATAATTATACTATTTTTGGTGAATTTTTGAAGTAATTATAATATATTTATATATATAGGGGTATTTTGGTAATTTTACACAAAATTTGCTAAAAATGTAATTTAATTGGTTTTAATAGTTATTTAAGGTATAAAAATGATTTCTAAAAATTATTTAGTATTTTTAACTAATTAAAACTATTTTTCGTGAATTATTTTCAATTATATATATAATATACGGTTTTACTAATAAAATGAGTTTTTATCGGTTTTTACTGTGTTTAAAGGTTAATTATGTAATTTCTACCTATAAAATGTATTTCTATGTTATAAGGGTATTTTTGGTATTTCTGAAATTATTCTGTGATTGTGGACCCCCGTCGGTAGACTGCAGTTTGGAGTTTGACTGAGGGGTTGTGGATTTATTTTGAGCTTGTTTTTCGAAGTGTGTTTCTTTGCAGGGTCGCCTCTACTCTTTGAGTAGAGAGATGTCCATTTTACAGGGAAGGTTCTGCAAAATTTTTGATAGAATTCTCGTAAAACGTGATGTCCGGTCGAGCCCTAATTTCGATTCTGTGTTTAATATTCTAGATCGAGTTCTAGGATTTTCTGTTAGGTTTATTCTGATTTCTATCGTTATTGTTTGTTTAGTTGCGCCGAGACCGAAGCCTAGTGGACCAGGCCCGTTGGATCTATCTCGTGGAGCGCACTAAGTGTGAGTTACTATTTTATATATATATGCTTTAGGATGCATAATTTTATATATGTTTTATTTTGATTAAATATGCATAAATAATGTGATTTGTATTTAAGTATATTTTTGGTTTATTTTTGGTATATATTAAATTATAAGCATGTTTTATTAATAAATTATATTTAAAATGTTTTTAAATATATTTCTAGCTAAATTTGTAATTTGATTGGATTTATTTGACGTATATATACTCGAAATATACCTGGTTTACTTTTGGTATATTTCCAATATATATATGGTTTATATTGTTATTTTATTTAAATTCATGCATCATTTATTTGTGAATGAATTTTTTATATTTATTAATGAAGGATATCAATAGAATGTGCTACCTAGTGGGCAGCACTAGGACCGAGTACGTACCGGTACGCCTATAGCATTTAGGCTATATTACTAACCAATTGTGGATATTGATTGAATTTGATTATTTGATGTGTGAGATATGGTTTGGAGGTGTGATTGCTGGAGCTCGGTTGACCAAGTGTCTCGGGGCCAATCACACTGGCAGTCAGACTGCTGGAGCTCGGTTGACTTAGTGTCTCGGGGCCAGTCTACTATCTAAATGGATTAAGTGAATATATTTGGAATAAGTGAGCCTGTATGGCTAGAGTGCTGTCTAACACTGTTTTCGAGGTTGCGATATTCTAGGGTTCTATGTAATCCTTCATAAACAATGATTTTCAGTAAAATATATATAATTGATTTTATTGCATTTATGTGTATTTGCTTGTATATATATTTATATATATACTATTGACTGTATGCATTGGCATTTAGTATGCATGTATATATATTATAGTAACTCACTCAGTGAGGTCTGACTCCCCTTCGTTGACTAATTTTTCAGGAGAGTCATCATCTTCAGACCTCAGTAGCAGGCCTGTACGCCGGATTTCTTTCGCCCCGACTTTTTTGTGTAAATTGCTTCTCTGAGTCTTGGGTTTATTTTATCTAGACACTGCAGTAGTCATTAAATATTTAAAGAGATGTTGTATTATATATTTGAACTGGATTTGTGTAAAGATTTATATATATGAAATGATGAGGATTTGATTTAAATCCAATTGACGCATATGCTATTATTATATTTATGATTTTTATTTCCGCTGCATTATATATTATTATTATTACTATTGCATGTTTTATTTTATTATTTTTAGGCTTGCTACGGGTTCTGGATTCGAAAGAATTCCTGTTCCCTAGCGCCGGTCATGGCCCCTGTTTTGGGTCGTGACATATGTAATATCCTGAGTTTTTAAAACATTTTAATACTGCATCGGGATATGCAGTGTTAATAATTTTCATATATAATATTGATATTTTATGAGTTGTTATTTAATTAAAACTAATTTTTATTGTTTTATATTATTTTAAGTATTTTACGTAAAATTTTCTCGAGAATTTCAATTTTGGGGAAATTAACACGTAGATAATTTACTATTAATTATTTTAAATAAACTTATGAATTTGCATGAGTCCATGCATTATTTTAATGGCTATATTAAAACATATATATATATACATGCACATATATTCATATATTTAATAATTTTAGGGTTTAATAATAATTTCAATTGTGTATGTATATATTATATATAGTTATTATTTAATTATCATATGTATGTGTATATATATTGTGCATTCTAAATATGTGGTGTGTAATTTTTCCAAGTATTATATTAATATACTATATTATAAATTATTAAACTATTATTAATATTATAATATATATATATAATTCTTTTTTTTCTTTTCTCTTCTATTTTCCCCTCCCTTCCCCGACACTACCCCTCCTCCCCTCACCCTCGCCATCCGTTTCTCTTCCAACCAGAGCGCCTCCCAGCCTTCCACCATCGACCACCACCTCACCAACAAGTCCCACCGTCTCTGTTGTATTCTCCGGCACCGATCAAGCACGATTTCCTCCATTTTTGGCCAAGACTCAAGCTTCCACCGTTCTTCCTCCTTCGGCCACCATTCTTGACATTTCTAGTGTCTTTGAGATCCTTAGGCTTCGGTGATCTCGATTCTAGCTTTGGTTTGAGCTCAAACTCCCTCAATTTTTCTGTTTTTTGATTTTTCCATTTCGGCCATTTTAGGGTTCTTGATTTTTTGAACTTTGAATTGATTGATTCATGGAAAATTCCTTCACAAATGTTATTCTTATTAGCTTAATCTACATGTGTGAATTTTTGTAGAATTTTTGGAATTTATTTTGATGTTTGGGTATTTTTGAATATTTTATTATTATTTTCTAATTTTCGAAAGTTAATTAATTAAATTATGAAATTATGTTTTATGGTAAATATAGGTGTTGAATTGAATTATAGAAATTTATTTGGAATTTTTATGAATTTCTATTTATTTATTTTGAATTTAATTAGTTTATGTAATTTTGATAAAATAGGGTTAATTATGTTTTTAATTGAAATTAATTAGTTAATTGAGTTTAATTATTGATATTATTGATAAATATGTTGAGAAAATAAATTTTGTGCAATTATATCATTTTTGGTAAACTTTTGGAGTAATTTTAGTATATTTATATATATAGGGGTATTTTGGTAATTTTACCCTAAATTGGCTAAAAATGTAATTTAATTGGTTTTAATAGTTATTTAAGGTATAAAAATGATTTCTACAAATTATTTAGTATTTTTAACTAATTAAAACTATTTTTCGTAAATTATTTTCAAATTATATATATAATATACGATTTTTCTAATAAAATGACTTTTTATCGGCTTTTACTGTGTTTTAGATTTGATTATTAAATTCTACTTATAAAATGTATTTTTAGTATACAAGGGTATTTTCAATATTTTGTGAATATTTAGTGAATTATGGACCTCGGTTGGTGATTTGTAGTTTGGAGTCCGACCGAGGGATTTTGGTTGTGTTTTGTGTTTATTTTCGAAGTGTGTTTCTTTGCAAGGTCAGCTCTACTCTTTGAGTAGAGAGATGTTCGTTTTACAGGGGAGGTTTTGCCGAATTTTTGGTAGAATTCTCGTAAAACGTGATATCCGGTCAAACCCTAATTCTGATTCTGTGTCTAATATTCTAAATCGAGTTTCTAGGATTTTCTGTTAGGTTTATTCTGATGTTTGTTATTTATTGTTTGTTTAGTTGCGCCGAGACCGAGGCCTAGTGGACCAGGCCCGTCGGACCCATCTCGAGGAGCGCACTAAGTGTGAGTTACTATTTTATATATATATATATGTTTAAGGTGCATGATTTAGAAATGTATGTGTTATTTTGATTAAATATGCATAAATAATTTAATTGGTATTTAAGTTTATTTTTAGTTTATTTTTAATTTATTTTTTGTTTATCTTTGTGTAATATCCCGTGTTTTTAAATATTTTTATACTGCATCAGGATATGCAGTGTTAATAATTTTTGTATATATTTATGAAATTTTTATGAGTTTGCTATTTAATTAAAGCTAATTTTAATTGTTTATTATTATTTTAAGTGTTTTACATAAAATTTTCCCGGGACTTGCATTTTTTAGGAAATTGGTACGTAAACTATTTATATTTAATTATTTTAAATGAATTTCCATAATTGCATAAACTCATACATATTTTTAAAATACTAAATAAAGCTTATGTGTGTATATATTTATTTAATTAGGGTTTAATTTATTACCCTAATATTTTATTATTTATTTATTTGGTTTATTGTTAGTTAATTATTGAAATGTAGTATATAAATTATTGAAATATTAAATGTGTGGTGTGTGATTTTCCCAAGTATTTTATTAATATACTATATTAAAATATATATATATTTTTTATTATTTTTCTTTTTTCTTTTTCTTTTTCTTTCTTTTCTTTTTCTTTTCCTTTCTTTTTCTTTTCTTCCTTCTTCCTTTTCCGTCGGACCCAACCTCCCTCACCGCTGCTACTCCTGATTACCTACTGTCACTGCGCCTCCCACCGTGCCACCTCCACTTCCAGCTTGCTCCGCCGCCCCTAGTCTTCTTCTTCGGTAACGAGCAACTCCGTTTCTACCATTTTTGGCCGAAATCCAAGCTTCAACGTTTCTTCCTCCTCCGGCCACCAAACTTCACATTTCTAGTGTCTTTGGACTCCCCAAGCAATGGTAATCTTGATTCTAGCTTTGGTTTGAGCTCAAATTCCCTTGAATTCCTTTTTTTTCAATTTTTTTCATTTTGGCCGAATTAGGTTTTTGATTTTTTTTGAATTTTTCTTGTTGATTCATGAAAAGTCTCTTAACAAATGTTGATCCTAGTAGCTTAATCTACATGTGTGAATTTTTGTAGAATTTTTGGAGATTATTTTGATTTTTGGGTATTTTTGAATATTTTAATATTATTTTCTAATTTTCGAAAATTAATTAATTAAATTATGAAATTGTGTTTTATGATAAATATAGGTGTTGAAATGAATTATAGAAATTTATTTGGAATTTTTATAAATTTCTATGTATTTATTTTGAATTTAATTAGTTTATGGAATTTTTGAAAAATAGGGTTAATTGTGTTTTTAATTGAAATTAATTGGTTAATTGAGTTTAATTATTGATATTATTGATAAATATGTTGAGAAAATTAATTTTGGATAATTATATAATTTTTGGTGAATTTTTAAAGTAATTTTAGTATATTTATATATATAGGGGCATTTTGGTAATTTTACACGAAATTGACTAAAAATATAATTAAATTGGTTTTGATAGTTATTTAAGATATAAAAATGATTTCTACAAATTATTTAGTATTTTTAACTAATTAAAACTAATTTTCGTGAATTATTTTCAATTATATATATAATATACGATTTTACTAATAAAATGAGTTTTTATCGGTTTTTACTGTGTTTTAAGGCTAATTATGTAATTTATATTTATAAAATAAATTTCTATGTTATAAGGGTATTTTTGGTAGTTCTGAAATTGTTCCGTGAATTGTGGACCCCGATCGGTAGACTGTAGTTTGGAGTCCGACCAAGGGGTTGTGGATGAGTTGTTGTGTCTGTTTTTCAAAGTGTGTTTCTTTGCAGGGTCGGCTCTACTCTTTGAGTAGAGAGATGTCCATTTTACAAGGGAGGTTCTGCCGAATTTTTGGTAGAATTCTCGTAAAACGTGATGTTCGGTCGAACCCTAATTCTGATTCTGTGTCTAATATTCTAGATCGAGTTTTTAGAATTTTCTATTAGGTTTATTCTGATGTCTGTTATTTTATTTTTGTTTAGTTGCTTTAAGACCGAGGCCTAGTGGACCAGGCCCGTCGGACCCATCTCGTGGAGCGCACTAAGTGTGAGTTACTATTTTATATATATATGCTTTAGGGTACATGATTTAGATTTGCATGTTTTATTTTGATAATATATGCATAAATAATTTGATTAGTATTTAAGTTTATTTTTAGTTTACTTTTGGTTTATTTTTGGTTTATTTTTGGTATATATTAAATTATATGCATGTTTTATTAATGAATTAAGTTAAAATGTTTTTAAATATATTTCTAGCTTAATTTGTAATTTAATTGGATTTATTTGACGTATACATACTCGAAATGTACCTGGTTTATTTTTGGTATATTTCTAGTATATATATGGTTTATGTTGCTATTTTATTTAAATTCATGCATCATTTATTTTTATGAATGTATGCCTTATATTTTAATGAAGGATATCAATAGAACGTGCTACCTAGTGGGCAACACTAGGACGGAGTATGTACCGGTACGCTTATAGCATTTAGGCTATATTACTAACCATTTGTGGATATTGATTGGATATGATTATTGGATGTGTGTGATATGATTTGGGAGTGTGATTGCTAGAGCTCGGTTGACCAAGTGTCTCGAGGCCAATCACACTGACAGTTAGACTACTGGAGCTCGGTTGACTTAGTGTCTCGGGGCCAGTCTACTGTCCAAATGGAATAAGTGAATATATTGGAATAAGTGAGCCTGTATGGCTAGAGTGTTGTCTAACACTGTTTGAGGTTGCGATATTATAGGGTTCTATTTGATCCTTCATAAACTGTGAATTTCAGTAAAAATATATAAAATGATTTTATTGCATTTGTGTGTATTTGCCTGTATATATACATATTAGATATATACTGTTGATTGTATGCATTGTCATTTAGTATGCATGTATATATATTATAGTAATTCACTCAGTGAGGTCCGACTCCCCTCCGTTAACTATTTTTCAGGAGAGTCATCATCTTCAGACCTCAGTAGCAGGCATGTACGCTGGATTTCTTCCGCCCTGGCTTCTTTGTGTAAACTGCTTATCTGAGTCTTGAGTTTTATTTTATCTAGACACTGCAGTAGTTATTAAATTGTTAAAGAGATTGTAATATCCCGTGTTTTTAAACATTTTTACACTGTATCGGGATATGCAGTGTTAATAATTTTTAAATATGATATTGATACTTTATGAGCTTTTATTTAATTAAAATTGAATTTTTAATTGTTTATTATTATTTAAGTACTTTATGTAAAATTTTCCCGGGACTTTCATTTCGGGGAAATTTTCATGTAAATAATTTATATTTAATTATTTTAAATAGATTTACGGACTTGCATGAGCTCATACATATTTTTAAAGCACCAAATAAAGCATATGTGCACTTATTTATTTAATTAGGGTTTGATTAATTACCCTATTATTTTATTATTTATTTATTAGTTTTATTGTTATTTAATTATTTTTATTTAGTATTAAATTATTAAAATATTAAATTATATGTGTGTGGTGTATATTTAATGTGTGTGATTTTATATTATTTTAATATATAGTGTAAAGTATATATATATATACATATAATATGTAAAAAAAAATCAAATTTTGGAAAATTACCATTTCAGCCCCTCCCTCTTCCTTCCTCTTCCCGATCGTCTCCTTCTCCCCCTCACCGCTGCTAACTCCGTTCTCAAGCCGTCGGTGTGCCGCCAGCAGCTCCGCCACCCTTAGCCTTCTTCTCCGGCACTGTTTGGCTTGCTTTTGGCCGGAATGGCCGAAACTTCCCTCCTCACCATTCACCGACTTCTCGACCACCAAATCTAGTGATTCCAGTGTCGTTGGACTCCCTAGCCTCCATAGAAGATGATTCCAAGCTTTTTTTAAGCTTAAAACTTGATTTGGTAAGGTTTTTCTCAATTATTCAAATCGGCCATCTTAGGGTTTTTGATTTTTTTTTGAGCTTTAAATGGTTGACTCATGAAAAATTCCTTCACAAATGTTGATCCTAGTAGCTTAATATACATGTGTGAATTTTTGGAGATTATTTTGATTTTTGGGTATTTTTGAATATTTTAATATTATTTTCTAATTTTCGGAAATTAATTAAATAAATTATGAAATTTTGTTTTATGATAAATATAGGTGTTTAAATGAATTATAGGAATTTATTTGGAATTTTTATGAATCTCTATGTATTTATTTTGAATTATTTAGATTTATGTAATTTTGGAAAATATGGTTAATTGTGTTTTTAATTGAATTTAATTGGTTAATTGAGTTTAATTATTGATATTATTGATAAATATGTTGACAAAATTAATTTTGGATAATTATACTATTTTTGGTGAATTTTTGAACTAATTTTAGTATATTTATATATATAGGGGTATTTTGGTAATTTTACATGAAATTGGCAAAAAAAATGTAATTTAATTGGTTTTAATAGTTATTTGAGGTATAAAAATGATTTCTACAAATTATTTAGTATTTTTAACTAATTAAAACTATTTTTCGTGAATTATTTTCAATTATATATATAATATATGATTTTTCTAATAAAATGAGTTTTTATCAGTTTTTACTGTGTTTAAAGGTTAATTACATAATTTCTATTTATTAAATGTATTTCTATGTTATAAGGGTATTCTTGGTAATTCTGAAATTATTATGTGTTTGTGGACCCCGATCGATAGACTGTAGTTTGGAGTCCGATCGAGGGGTTATGAATGGATTGTTGTACCTATTTTTCAAAGTGTGTTTCTTTGCAGGGCCGGCTCTACTCTTTGAGTAGAGAGATGTCCATTTTACAGGGGAGGTTCTGCCAAATTTTCGGTAGAATTCTCGTAAAATGTGATGTCCGATCGAACCCTACTTCTGTTTTTGTGTTTAATATTCTAGATCGAGTTTCTAGAATTTTTTGTTAGGTTTATTCTGATTTCTGTCGTTATTGTTTGTTTAGTTGCGCCGAGACCGAGGCCTAGTGGACCAGGCCCGTCGGACCCATCTCGAGGAGCGCACTAAGTATGAGTTACTATTCTATATATATATGTTTTAGGGTGCATGATTTAGAAATATATGTTTTATTTTGATTAAATATGCATAATGATTTAATTAATACTTAAGTTGATTTTTAGTTTACTTTTGGTTTATTTTTGGTATATATTAAATTATATGCATGCTTTATTAACCATATATGTTTAAAATGTTTTTGAATATATTTCTAGCTTATTTTGCTATTATATTAGACTTGTTTGACGTATATATACTCGAAATATACTTGGTTTACTTTTGATATATTTCCAGTATATATATGGTTTATATTGTTATTTTATTTAAATTCATGCATCATTTATTTGTGAATGAATGTTTTATATTTATTAATGAAGGATATCAATAGAACGTGCTACCTAGTGGGCAGCACTAGGATCGAGTACGTACCGGTATGCTTATAGCATTTAGGCTATATTACTAACCAGATTGTGGATATTGATTGGATATGATTATTTGATGTGTGATATGATTTGGGAGTGTGATTGCTGGAGCTCGGTTGACCAAGTGTCTTGGGGCCAATCACATTGACAATAAGACTGCTGGTGGAGCTCGGTTAACTTAGTGTCTCGAGGCCAGTCTACTGTCCCAATGGAATAAGTGAATATATTTGGAATAAGTGAGCCTGTATGGCTAGAGTGTTGTCTAACACTGTTTGAGGTCACGATATTATAGGGTTCTATTTGATCCTTCATGAACTATGACTTTCAATAAAAATATATATATAATGATTTTATTGCATATGTGTGTATCTGCCTGTATATATACATATTAGATATATATTGCTGACTGTATGCATTGACATTTAGTATGCATGTATATATATTATAGTAATTCACTCAGTGAGGTCTGACTCCCCTCCGTTGACTATTTTTCAGGAGAGTCATCATCTTCAAACCTCAGTAGCAGGCCTGTACGCTGGATTTCTTCCGCCCTGGTTTCTTTATGTAAACTGCTTATCTGAGTCTCGAGTTTTATTTTATCTAGACACTGCAGTAGTCATTAAACTGTTAAAGAGATGTTGTATTATATTTGAATTGGATTTGTATTAAAACAGTTTATATATATGAGATGAGGATTTAATTTAAATTCAGTTGGTGCAAATATTATTATATTAATGGATTTTTATTTTGATATTAATGATTTTTATTTCCGCTGCATCATATATTGTTATTATTACTATTGCATATTTTATTTTATTTTTAGGCTTGCTACGGGTTCCGGATTCGAAAGAATTTCCATTCCCTAGCGCCGATCATGGCCCCTGTTTTGGGTCGTGACAGAGATGTTGTATTATATTTGAACTGGATTTGTATTAAAAGGTTTATATATATGAGATGAGGATTTAATTTAAATTCAGTTGGTGCAAATATTATTATTATATTAATGATTTTTTTATTTCCGCTGCATCATATGTTGTTATTATTACTATTGCATGTTTATTTTATTTTTAGGCTTACTACGGGTTCCGGATTCGAAAGAATTCCCATTCCCTAGCGCCGGTCATGGCCCCTGTTTTGGGTCGTGACACTTTGGTTACTTTGGTATATCTTAAATTATATGCATGTTTTATCAAACAATTATATTTAAAATGTTTTTAAACATATATTTAGATTATTTTATGATTATATTGGGTTTATTTGACATATATATACTTGAAATATACCTGGTTTACTTTTGGTATATTTCTAGTATATATATAGTTTATGTTGCTACTTATTTCAAATTCATGCATCATTTATTTGTAATATCCCGAATTTTTAAATATTTTTATACTGCATCGGGATATGCAGTGTTAATAATTTTTGTATATATATTTATGATATTTTATGAGTTTGTTGTTTGTTTAAAGCTAATTTTAATTATTTTATATTATTTTAAGTACTTTACATAAAATTTTTCCGGAAATTGTATTTTCAGAGAAATTGACACGTAAATAATTTAATACTATTTATTTTGACTAGTTTTATAAATTTGCATGAAATCATATATAATTTTAAAGTGCTAAAATAAAATGTATATATGTGTATTTATTTAAATTAATTAAAGCTTAATTAATTTCCTTAATTTTATTATTTAATTTTTGTATTAATTAATTTTAAGTGTATAAATTATTAAACATATTAAAATATGTGTGTGGTGTATATTTAATGTGTGTGAAATTTTATATTATTATAATATATAGTGTGAATATATATATATATATATATATATACATAATTTTTTTTAATCAAAAATAAAAACTTCCTTTTATTTACAGAATTGCCACTCTTCTTCTCCAAATGCTCATCACCATATTTCTTCCATTTCCAGCCACTTTCAAACTGGTTTTCTTGCTGTTACTATGCCCCTCAGCCTTCCTCCTCCACCTCCAGCCATTTCCACCACCTGAAACACTCTTTTCTGGTGAGTTTTAGCCGGATTTTCATCAAGAAGCCAAAAATCGACTTAGCTCCGATCAAGCACTTTCCGGCCACCAAATTTGATACCGTCAGTCTCTATCTTCTCCTTGAGCTCTGGTGAGTGTGATTCCAAGCTTTGTTTCACTTGATTTGGTCTAGAATTGCTTCAGTTTCAATTTCTTCAAATCAGCCATTTTTGGGTTTCAAATTTTTTAGCTTCAATTTGATTGATTCATGAAAACTTTATTCACAAACTTTCTTCCTAAAAACTTAATATACATTTTGTAATTTTTTTAGAATTTTTGGAATTTATTTTAATTTTTGTGAATTTTTGATTATTTTATTATTATTTTATAATTTTCGAAAATTAAATAATTAAATTATGAAATTGTGTTTTTATGGTGATTATAGGAGTTTAAATGAATTATAGAAATTTATTTGTAATTTTTTTGAATTTTTATGTATTTATTTGGAATTTATTAAGTTTATGTAATTTTGAAAAATAGGGTTAATTATGTGTTTAATTGAAATAAATTGGTAAATTGGAGTATATTTATTGATATTATTGAATTATATGTTGAGAAAATTATTTTTTGAAAAATTATATAATTTTTGGTGAATTTTTGAAAATTTATAGTGATATATATATAGGGGTATTTTGGTAATTTTACACTAAATTAGTTAAAAATGTAATTAAATTGGTTTTAATATTTATTTAGGGTATAAAAATGATTTCTATAAATTTTTAGTATTTTTTAACTAATTAAAACTATTTTTCGTAAATTATTTCAAATTGTATATAATATACTATTTTTCTAAATAAATGGGTTTTTATTTGATTTTTAGTATGTTTTAGGGTTAATTACGTAATTTGGATTTATAAAATGTATTTTTATTATATAAGGGGAATTTTCGATATTTTATAAATATTCTGTGAATTGTGAACCTCGGTCGGTGAATTGTAGTTTAGAGTCCGACCGAGGGATTTTGGTTGTAATCCTGTGTTTATTTCGAAGTGTATTTCCTTGTAGGACCAGCTTTACTCTTTGAGTAGAGAGATGTCCGTTTTACAGGGAGGTTCTGCTGGATTCGGTAGAATTCTCATAAAACGTGATGTCCGGTCAAATTCCTATTCTAATTCTGTGTCTAAAATTCTAGATTGAGTCTTTAGAATTTTCGTTAAATTTATTCTGATTCATGTTGTCATTTGTTTGTCTAGCTGCGCTGAGACTGAGGCCTAACGGATCAGGCCCGCCGAGTTTGTCTCGTGGAGTGCTAACATGTGAGTTATTATACTGTATATATATGCACTGCATATAGGGTGCATTATTTAGAATTTTTCATTTTCATTGTATGTTTTAAAAATGATTTAAATTATAATATTTTTGGTATATCTAGTGTTGCATTCTTATATATATGCATATTAAATAATTATGCATGTTAGTTTAATATATGCACATTAAACAATTAGGTTTAGGTTTAATACATTTGAGTAATATACACATGTTTTAAATGTACACTTAGACATAATTATTTTATTAAATGATTAGTATACTTTAGGTATAGTTTCAGTAGATTTTAGGTTTATTCTTAAATAATTGCATGTTAAATTATAAACCTACACTTAAATTATTTTTAAGTTTATTTTTGT
>CANTUR010000440.1:1605000-1688143 GCA_947683625.1 Mallotus nudiflorus | reverse complement strand
ATCCAATAACTCTTGCAACTGCTCCTTTAACTCTTTCAACTCTGCAGGAGCCATTCTATAGGGTGGCATAGATATAGGAGTAGTACCTGGAACCACATCTATACAGAACTCAATCTCTCTGTGAGGTGGTAAACCTGGCAACTCCTCGGGAAAAACATCAGGAAACTCACAAGCAACAGGAACATCTGTGAGTGACAACTTCTCCACTGAAGTATCCCTGACCAATGCTAAATATCCCTGACATCCTTTCCTCAATAACTTCCTAGCCGTAATAGCAGAAATAAGATTATGAGGTGCTGAACTCCTATCACCCACAAACTTAAATTCTTCTTCATCAGGAATTCTGAACGTCACCTCTTTATTCCTGCAATCTACCATGGCATAGTGCTGAGATAACCAATCCATTCCTAGAATAACATCAAACTCCATCACATCCAATAAAATCAAATCAGCGGGTAATTCTCTATCTCCCATGAGAACTAGACAACCAGAAAGAACAATATCGATGTCCAAGGAATCACTCAAAGGAGTGGCATCAGACAAAGGCAAAGCCATCCTCGAAGCTTGCCAACAAGATTTAGAAGCAAAAATGGGAGAAACAAATGAATGCGTGGCACCCGGATCAAACAAAACTCAACCATCCAGGTAACAAATAGAAACAATACCTGCCACGACTGCATTAGATGCTTGAGCATCCTGCTGAGTGAGATGGAAACTCTGCCTGACCTCGACCTCCCTGCTGACTGGTAGAAGCATGGCCAACACCTCTCGCACCTCCTCTAGTACCTCTACTACGACTCTGCTGTGGAACAAACTGAGTGGAACTCTGATGTTGGGCTGGAGGTAACTGAAATGGCACGGGTGCAGCACTAGCAATTGACTGCTGTGGGAATCACGGAATCTGCGGCTGCTGATACCCGGAGTAAGGACACGATCTGGAAAAATGTCCTGTCTGCCCGCATCTGAAGCATGTCAATGGTGTCAGATAACACGGTCCCTGATGGACTCTACCGCAAGTCTAGCAAACACTGGCCGGGGGCGGTGATCCAGAACTATGACCACTGCTGCTGCTCGAAGCACCTGACCCAAATCTGAACGATCTACGCTGACCTCCACGACCATGTCTACTGCTCCGAAGCACTCGCTGCTACTGTCTCTGACTCTGCTGAGTCGGACCTCGCTGCTGACTACTCGAACCAACATGAAAACTAGAATACAGAGTAGCCTGCAATCCACTCGACTGAACTCCCAGCTGGTAATAATCAGGCATCGCTCCCTGCCTAACTAGCCTCAGCTCAATCTCCTTGGCTAACTCAATCACAGACTCGAGAGTAAGGCCTGCTGTAGGCATACCAGCAAAAGCTGAACCCAAACCAGTAACGTATGTAGTGATCGTGAAATACTGATCTCACATCAGATCCTCAGCATATCTACCCAGATGGAGAAACCTCGGGTATACTCCTCTACTGATCGATCACCGTGAGAAATACTGGTCAGTCGAAGACGATAGCTCAATGAAGAGGCTCTGGACAGAATCTCCTCATAAATCGCTCTCGGAACTGAGCCCAAGTCATCGTCATCATGTAAGGTTGGCTCATCTGAATGAACCAATCTAAGGCTGGTCCCTCAACAGACAACTCGACGATCATGATCCGCTGGTACTTGGTATGAGCAATCTGAGTCCTCATCTCAATTGCATGCAGAAAATCTAACGGATCGGAAGTCCCATCAAAAGCAATCCTGCCAACTCGGGCATAGAACAAAGTTGCCTCAGGGTCAGACATACCCCTGCTGATAGGCAGGCTGAACAGGCTGAACAACTGGAGGAACAGGAACATCAAATTCAGGCTCTACAGGCTCCTCGTCCTGTAACTCTCTCTGCCTACGGCGACCTATCGCTCCTCGAGGTCTACCTCTGCCACGACCTCTACGTCTAACCGGCTGCTCATGAGGCAAAACCTCATCCTGAAAAGACTCATCATCCTCGGCCTCAACGACCAGTGGAGCGACACGCGCTCGCCTCCTCATACTGAAAAGACAAAAGGAAAGATTCAAACAAAATAGACACGGAGGAATAATGCTGAAAACTAAGCAAGGAATACTTATCAAGACATACTCGAACCTAATTCTCTGCAGTAGTTACCAAAAGAAAACACAACTTTGAAAACTAGGGCCACGACTCACATAACTAAGCCCTGACACAGAACTCCGCTCTGATACCAACTTTGTCACGACCCAAAACAGGGGCCATGACCGGCGCTAGGGAACGGGAATTCTTTCGAATCCGGAACCCGTAGCAAGCCTAAAAATAAAATAAACATGCAATAGTAATAATAATATATAATACAGCGGAAATAAAAATCATAAGTATCACAATAACATTTCCACCAACTGGATTTAAATCAAATACTCATCTCATATATATATAAAACTCTTTTAATACAAATCCAGTTCAAATATAGTACAACACCTCTTTAAATATTTAATGACTACTGCAGTGTCTAGATACAATAAAACTCAAGACTTAGAGAAGCAGTTTACACAAAGAAGCCGGGGCGGAAGAAATCCGGCGTACAGGCCTGCTACTGAGGTCTGAAGATGATGACTCTCCTGAAAAATAGTCAACGGAGGGGAATTAGACCTCACTGAGTGAATTACTATAATATATATACATGCATACTAAATGATAATGCATACAATCAACAGTACATATCTAATATGTATATATACAGGCAAATACACACAGATGCAATAAAATCATTATATATATATATTTTATTGAAAATCATCTTTTATGAAGGATCAAATAGAACCCTATGATAGCGAAACCTTAAACAGTGTTAGACAACACTCTAGACATACAGGCTCACTTATTCCAAAATTTATCCACTTAATCCATTTAGACAGTAGACTGGCCCCGAGACACTAAGTCAACCGAGCTCCAACAGTCTGACTGCCAATGTGATTGGCCCCGAGACACTTGGTCAACCGAGCTCCAGCAATCACACTTCCAAACCATATCTCACATATCAAATAATCATAACCAATCAATATCCACAAATGGTTAGTAATATAGCCTAAATGCTATAAGCGCACCGGTACGTACTCGGTCCTAGTGCTGCCCACTAGGTAGCACGTTCTATCGATATCCTTCATTAATAAATATAAAACATTCATTCACAAATAAATGATGCATGAATTTGAAATAAATAGTAACCTAAACCATATATATATTGGAAATATACCAAAAGTAAACCAGGTATATTTCGAGTATATATACGTCAAATAAATCCAATCAAATTATAAATTAAGCTAGAAATATATTTAAAAACATTTAAATATAATCTATTAATAAAACATGCATATAATTTAATATATACCAAAAGTAAACCAAAAATAAACTAAGAATATACTTAAATACAAATCACATTATTTATGCATTTTAATCAAAATAAAACATATATTTCTAAAATCATGCATCCTAAGCATATATATATAAAATAGCAACTCACACTAGTGCGCTCCACGAGATGGATCCGATGGGCCTGGTCCACTAGGCCTCTGTCTCGGCGCAACTAGACAAATAATAAATAATAGACATCAGAATAAACCTAAAAGAAAATCCTAGAATTCGATATAGAGTATTAAACACAGAATCGAGATTAGGGTCCGACCGGATATCACGTTTTACGAGAATTCTACCGAAAATTCGGTAGAACCTCTCCTATAAAACGGACATCTCTCTACTCAAAGAGTAGAGCCGACCCTGCAAAGAAACACACTTCGAAAAACAAGCTCAACACACAACCAAAATCCCTTGGTCGGACTCCAAACTACAGTCTACCGACCGGGCTCCACAAACACATAACAATTTCAGAAATACCAAAAATACCCTTATAACATATAAATTCATTTTATAAGTAGAAATTACATAATTAACCTTAAAACACTATAAAAACTCATTTTATTAGAAAAATCGTATATTATATATATAATTGAAAATAATTCACGAAAAATAGTTTTAATTAGTTAAAAATACTAAATCATTTATAGAAATCATTTTTATACCTTAAATAACTATTAAAACCAATTAAATTATATTTTTAGCCAATTTTGTGTAAAATTACCAAAATACCCCTATATATATAAATATACTATAATTACTTCAAAAATTCACCAAAAATAGTATAATTATCCAAAATTAATTTTCTCAACATATTTATCAATAATATTAATAATTAAACTCAATTAACCAATTAATTTCAATTTAAAACACAATTAACCCTAATTTTCCAAAATTACATAAACCTAAATAATTCAAAATAAATACATAGAAATTCATAAAAATTCCAAATAAATTCCAATAATTCATTTCAACACCTATAATTACCATAAAACACAATTTCATAATTTATTTAATTAATTTCCGAAAATTAGAAAATAATATTAAAATATTCAAAAATACCCAAAAATCAAAATAATCTCCAAAAATTCTAAAAAATTTCAAAAATGTAGATTAAGCTACTAGGATCAACATTTGTGAAGGGAGTTTTCATGAATAAAGCAATTCAAAGCTCAAAAAAATCAAAAACCCTAATGTGGCCGAAATTAAATATTCAAAACCTAAACAAATCAAGACCAATTCAGCTCAAACCAAAGCTAGAATTACACTCACTGGAGCTCAAGGAGAAGAAAGAGACCGGCGGTGTCGAAAACGGTGGCCGGAATCGTCGTGATCGACGGTGGCTCGACTTTCGGCTTCTCCGGCCAAAAATGGCTTCCAAGCGCCGGAATCAGCTGCTACAGGCGGCGAAAGAGGCTGGGGAAGGTGGGTGGCACACCGGACGGCACACCAACAGCAAGGGAACGGCGTGACAGACGGCGGACGGCGATGGGGAAGGTGATCGGGGAAGAAGATGCACACGGGGGCAAAATGGTAATTTTTTCAAAAGTTTGATTTTTAATGTATTATATGTATATATATATACTTTATACTATATATTAAAATAATATTAAATTACACACATTAAATATACACCACACACTTAATATTTAATATTTTAAAATTAATAATGAATAAAAATAATTAAATAACAATAAAACAAATAAATAAATAATAAAATATTAGGGTAATAAATTAAACCCTAATTAAATAAATATATACACACATAGGCTTTATTTAGTATTTTAAAAATACGTATGAGTTCATGCAAGTCCGTAATTATATTTAAAATAATTATTAGTAAATTATTTACGTGAAAATTTCCCTGAAAATGTAATTTCCAGGAAAATTTTACGTAAAGCACTTAAAATAATGATAAACAATTAAAAATCAATTTAAATTAAATAAAAGCTTATTAAATATCAATATTATGTTTAAAAATTATTAACACTGCATATCCCGATGCAATATTAAAATATTTAAAAAAACACAGGATATTACAGTTTATTGATATTATTGAAATATATGTTGAGGAAATTAATTTTTTGCAATTATATTATTTTTGATGATTTTTTGAGTAATTTTAGTAAATATATATATATAGGGGTATTTTGGTAATTTTATACTAAATTGGCTAAAAATGCAATTAAATTGGTTTTAATAGTTATTTAGGGTATAAAAATGATTTCTACAAATTATTTAGTATTTTTAACTAATTAAAACTATTTTTCATAAATTATTTTCAATTATATATATATTATACAATTTTTTCTAAATAAATGAGTTTTTATCGGTTTTTAACATGTTTTAGGGTTAATTACGTAATTTGGACTTATAAAATGTATTTTTATTATATAAGGGTATTTTCGATATTTCTGTAATATTCCGTGAATTGTGGACCTCGGTCAGTGAATTATAGTTTGGAGTCCGGCCGAGGGATTGTGATTATGAATTTTGTGTATTCTTGAAGTGTATTTCTTTGCAGGACCGACTCTACTCTTTGAGTAGAGAGATATTCATTTTACAGGGGACGTTCTATCGGATTTTCGGTAGAATTCTCGTAAAACATGATGTCCGGTCGAATTCTGATTTTAATTATATATCTAGTATTCTAGATCGAGTTTCTAGGATTTTCTGTTAGATTTATTCTGATGTCTGTTGTTGATTGTTTGTTTAGTTGTGCTGAGACCGAGGCCTAGTGAACCAGGCCCACCGGACCCATCTCGTGGAGCGCAATAAATAGTGAGTTGTTATTATTATTATTATTATTATATATATATATATATATATATATATATATATATATATATATATATATATATATATATATATATATATATATATATATATATATATATATATATATATATATATGCTTTAGGGTGCATGATTTAGAAATGTATGTTTTATTTTGATTAAATATGCATAAATAATTTAATTAGTACTTAAGTTTATTTTTAGTTTTTTTTTGGTTTATTTTTGGTTTATTTTTAATATATTTTAAATTATATGCATGCTTTATTAAACATTTATATTTAAAATGATTTTAAATATATATTTAGTTTATTTTACAATTATATTAGATTTATTTGATGTATATATACTCGAAATATACCTAGTTTACTTTTGGTATATTTCTAGTATATATATGGTTTATGTTGCTATTTATTTCAAATTCATGCATCATTTATTTTTATGAATGTATGTTTTTATTTAATAATGAAGGATATCAATAGAACGTGCTACCTAGTGCGCAGCACTAGGACCGAGTACGTACCGGTACACTGATAGCATTTAGGTTTTATTACTAACCTATTTGTGGATTATTGATCGGATTGATTTGATTTGATGTGTGATATGATTTGGGAGTGTGATTGCTGGAGCTCGATTGACCAAGTGTCTTGGGGCCAATCACACTGACAGTTAGACTACTGGAGCTCGGTTGACTTAGTGTCTCGGGGCCAGTCTACTGTCCAAATGGAACAAGTGAATATATTGGAATAAGTGAGTCTGTATGGCTAGAGTGTTGTCTAACACTATTTGAGGTTGCGATTTTCTAGGGTTCTATTTGATCCTTCATAAATAGTGGTTTTCAATAAAAATATATAAAATGAATTTATTGCATCTGTGTGTATTTACTTGTATACATACGTATTATATATACTTTTGACTATGTGCATTGTCATTTAGTATGCATGTATATATATTATAACAATTCACTCAGTGAGGTTTGACTCCTCTCCATTGACTATTTTTCAGGAGAATCATCATCTTCAGACCTTAGTAGCAGACCCATACGCCGGATTTCTTCCGCCCCAGCTTCATTATGTAAACTGCTTACTTGACTTTTATTTTATAATCTAGACACTGCAATAGTTGTAAAATTGTTAAAGGGTGTTGTATTATATTTTTGTGAGTTATGTATTTTAAAGATTCGAACTGGAATTTTTATTAAGAGATTATTTATATATGAGATGAGATTGCTCGTTTTAATTATTTTTGTTGGATTACTATTTTAATATTTATGATTTATTTCCGCTATAGAGTATTTTAATTATGTTATTATTATTATTGCATGTTTTACTTTATTTTAAGGCTTGCTACGAGTTCCGGATTCAAAAGAATTCCCATTCCCTAGCGCCGGTCATGGCTCCTGTTTTGGGTCGTGACAATATTAGGCATCAAGATCTATAGAGATAGATCTAAAAGGCTTATTGGCCTAAGTCAAAGCACTTATATTGATAAGGTATTAAACAGGTTTAATATGCAAGATTCCAAGAGAGGATTCTTGCCAATGTCACATGGCGTTAGTCTCAACAAGACTCAGTGTCCTATGACACAAGATGAGTGAGACCGTATGAGTAAGATTCCATATGCTTCATGTATGCAATGTTGTGTACTTGACCTGATGTTTCATATGCCTTAAGCACAACAAGCAGATACCAGTCAGACCCAGGTGAAAGTCACTAGATAGCAGTTAAAAATATCCTTAAGTACTTGAGAAGAACTAAGGATGCATTTTTACTGTATGGTGGTCAGGAAGATAAGCTAGTTGTAAATGGTTACACAGATGCCAACTTCCAAACTGACAAGGATGATTTTTTATCATAGTTAGGATATGTGTTTTGTTTGAATGGAGGTGTTGTTAGCTGGAGGAGTTCCAAGCAAGACACCATTTTTGATTCTACAACAGAAGCTGAGTACATATCTGCCTCAGAAGCAACTAAAGAGGCTGTTTGGATCAAGAAGTTCATAACTGGACTTGGTGTTGTTCTTAGTATATCAGATCCAGTGAACTTGTATTGTGACAATAATGGAGCTATAGCCCAAGCTAAGGAGCCTAGATCACATTAGAGATCCAAACATATACTCAGGCGCTATCATCTCATTCAAGAAATCATTGAGAGAGGAGACGTCAAGATATGCAGAGTACCTATAAATGATAATGTTGTTGATCCACTAACTAAGCCTCTTCCATAGCCTAAACATAAAAGTCATACTAGGTCCATGGGTATTCGATACGATGTTGATTGGGCCTACTGCAAGTGGGAGATTGTTAGTGATATGCACTAAGTCAATCATTTATGATTATGTATTGACTTTCTTATTTTATTAATAAAGAGGTATTTCATTATCATTTGATTTTATGATAATTATATGAATGGTTAATTCTTACTAAGGCCATCAAGTATGTGACTTGATAGTAAAACCCTTAAATTAAAATAAGAGTTCTATTCTAATTATCCCTAGTCATTTATTCATTATATATAAATATTAAAGTATTAAGGATATTATGAAGTTGACTGATGGTTATGTTTTACTAATCATGAATATGAGATATTAAGTCAACTCATAGGTACATAATGAGAGATCATGTACTGGATTGAACCACTATGAAAATACTACATAGATTATTGTCATAAGTATTTCTCATCACAGTAATTTTATTTTGGTCCTTTGACCTTGAAATCATCATGGATTTCTACATAGCTATTTTATGTTTTGACATATTCTAACATTTTCTTTAACCGGATGTTTAAATAGGATGTTGTTGGATATAAAATTAGTTATGTGAGGAATGTGAGTGATTTAGAAGGGATTTATTCCTCATTAATATGAGAAAGATATCTAAGGGCCCATTGATGAGATAGACTGAAGGAAAATGCATGGCCATGCTGAAATGAATTGATAAAGAGTTATCATTTTCAGTCTACTTGGAATCAAGTCATAATATTGAACTATATAAGGATGACATTCTATTCCTTATGTTCAATTAAGATATCATGTGATAAAGGGACGATAAAATTCATTGTAATTAGGTTATGTCAAATTATTGACTTCATATGACTTGGGTAGTCATAATGTCTTGCTAGAGGCCATTTATGACTTGTAGGCCTAAATAGAGATTTATACCCACTACCAATGTTATGTGAACATACAGTGTCATACACTTAGAACAAGCCCAAAACGAATATGAGTTTAATAAGCCTAAAATAAACTCTGTGGAAATAAATAATTAAAGTGTTTTATTTATTTATTTATTTATTTAAGATAAATGTTATTTTAAATAAATAAATAAGATATTATTTCTGATTTTTTTTAAACAAAATCATAATATAATAAATGGAAATTACCAAAAGGTCATTCGTAGGTGAAACCCTAATTTGGATTCTATAAATATGTTATGTTCTTTAGGGTTTCACACACTGTTTTTCCTGCCTCCAAATTCGTTTTCTTTCTTCTTAGAAAACAAAAACAGAATTTATCTTTTGTTCTTGATTTGTGAGACAATCAAGGAGGTTGTAAGCACACACACTCCAATTCGTTTTGTGAAGGGCTGTTCATATGGATACCTATAGAGGACGCATTGTTTTGGAGACATCTTTATCTGAACAACCAAAGCAAAAAGGCTCGAGGTAAGGTGTCACCGGTGTGAACCTCCTCTCATCCTTCCAAAAAATCTTACCTCTTCTGTGTTTTGGTGAGATTTTTGAAATCCTCAATTTAATCAAGTAGTCGAATTACATGGATCCAGGTTTAGGAACGTGATAAATTTTTAATTTTTCCACTGTGTTTGTATCACGAAACCTAACATGTAATAAGCTTTCTAAATGTTCTATATTCATATGATTTTTATTCTTTTCTAGTCAATGCTCTTTGAAAATATTCTATATGCTTAATGAGTTCAATGTTGTATATAGTGCAAAATATATCATGATTTTCATGAACTTGAACTCATATAAATTTTAATTTTTTTATTTTCTCCTAATACTCGCATGTTTACTTAAACCATTGCTTTGCTTTGCATTAATTTTTAGATATTGCTTCCTTATATATTTCCATTTGTTTGACTAGGGAAATTTTTATTCCTTGTCCATAAGCAACTCTTTTAAAACTTACTAAGTTTTGCTAATTAATAATTATTTATTGAAGTTAATTTAATAAATTAATTATTTTTAAATTAGCAAAATAAAATTTTGATCAAAATGCTTGTTTGAATGCTTAACTATGTATGAATATAGCCTCGATTATGCATGTATTCAATTTTCATTTAACATCATTCAATTTACAGGGACTAAATTGTAACATTTTTTGGGCTTAGTTGAAACCTTTTAAAAGTTTAAGGACTATCCATCATTTTGGTTATGAGCTACTACAAAGGCTACAACTGCTCGTGATGCGTCATTTTGGGTTGTCAGTGCCTCTCACAGGCGACACTCATGGTTGTGACCTAATCATGAGGAGCATCTTGACAGGATAGGAGTCACAATTCCATTAGAATTGTAACTCCCAATCCATTGCTTCAATCCTAAATGGCTACTTACTATTTTAGCTCCTTTTTTTTTCCTAAATTTATAACCTTTTTTAATCCTCTTTTACTCTATATAACCAACCTTTTATCCCCAATTCATCATCCTTCTCTTCAATTACTCTCTTTTGCACAATTTACTCTATTCTCTTCTCTTCTCAACCATAATTCTCAATTTATTGCATATTTTCTTTGCTTTGTTTTGGTTCAATATGGCTCTTAAGAAGAAGTCATCTCAAACACAAGTCCCTTCTACCACTTCTTCTCAACCAACTTAAGTAAGGTGAGTAATAAAAGATCAACCCAAGAAAACTCTACCCCTCTCTTACTCCTCATTTGAAATCAACCAAAAGGCATCTTAATTTACTAAAAGAAAATTCGTCCCATCTAAGTGCATGTTAAAGGTGGCCTTAGAATCACTTGGGTGCTATGATCAAGTGACAACCCTTCTTAAAAGAATTGGTATGTTAACTTTTGCTTTCACCCCTTTCGTCACCATTCCTTCTCTTGTGATTGAGTTCCTCTCCTCCTTTTGCTTGAGAACTTAACATATTAGTAAGCAAAACCCTTGGCATATCATGAGATTCAAGTTAAAGGGAATGGATCACTTTTAACCAAAAAAGATTTTGAAAATCTCTTTAGGTTCAAACATGAAGGTCTTAAATCCTCTAATACCCTTTAGACCCCTTACTCTTTTTGGATAGGCAATGTCAAACCCAATGTAGAACCATTCCTTATGGGTCATTCCAAATCCTCCTCTCTTGCCTCTAAAAGTCTTTGGTATATTCATCATTTTATCACTTATTCCTTTCATGCTAGAGGTCTAAGTAATAAAGAAATTCCTTTTTATAACTTATTTCTCCTACATTGCATCCAAGACAATATTCATGTTGCTTTAGGGAAATGGTTGCAATGGAAGCTTTGGTTGGTAAGTGATAATGTGACTAGTGCAATATGCAATTAGGGGTATAGTGACCACAATTACACAACACTTCTAAATCAACCTTGACCGACTTGAATCCATTCCTTATTCCCTCCTTGATGAAAATTTCTCAATCATTCTAACCAATTCAAAAAGGTGAACAATCAATGGGTAAGGAAGCATAATGAAGTAGATAAAGAACTTGCTCATATCTTAGAGGACATTAAGCAAATTAGAAATCTTGGACTTAAAAGGGTTTGAATAGAGGAAGAACAAGACACACAACCTCTACCTCCTTAAAGGAAAAGAGTAAAAGGCCCTTCAACATCTCAAGGAGTATATAAGGAACCCGTATGGGTTAGAGGACTCTTTGATCGTCTCTCCATTGTTGAATCAAATTTCAATAATTGCTTTAATCAAGTGTACATAAGAATTTATCACTTTGATAGGAGGATGGATCATTTGGAGTATTATATCCACCATCTCTATGCCTATTACAATCTCCATTGTACTTAGCCTCCTCCTCCTCCTTAAGCATTTCAAGCTCTATCTTATGAAGAAACTTAAGGAGATGACTAAGACATTGATCCCTCATCGTAATGCTATTTATGCCTAATTTATATTTCCTTATATTTTTTTATGTTTGGTTTCTATTTTGTCTATGTTAAGTTTATTTTTCATGTTTAGTTGATATTTAGGCTTGTTCATGTTTGTTTAGTTAGTGTTCCTTTGGTTCTTAGATTAGTTCATGGATTACATTTTTTATTAATGCAAGTTTCCTTTTAGTATTACTCTTCCTTTATCTATTCTTTATTCCTTCCTTCTTTTTGATATTTAACAAAGGGGGAGAAACATCATGTATGTGTTAATGTTGTTTAATATTACTAATGTGCTTATTATTTTTTTAATTAATAATATGCTTGTTATTTTTAGCAAAATGCATATATAAACACAAAAAATTATGCACACACTAAGAGGGAGTTATATATCACCTTTTTTAAACTCAATTCATGAACTTGGGGGGAGCAAATACACACCTTTTATACACATCACTTGATTATGCATAACACACACACTCAAATTATTTGTTGAAGTAAAAAAGGGGGATATTATTAACCTTAAGATTATTCAATCTCTAAAGTTTTAACTTTAATAAATAATTTGATTAATCTAATGTGCTTATTTAAGTGTGTTGTAGATCCAATTTAATATGAAGAATCTATGTGAAGTGATTCAAGTCTTTAATTTATCAAAATATAAAAAATAAGCTCCTATAAAGTTCAACACTCATTCAGTATAATTCAAGACTCAAAACAAGTTAAAATCGAGCTTAAAGAGGTCCCTCACAAGCTAGGCTCACGATTGGGAGCCTTACTCATGTGTTAAGGCATGAAAAGAGTTATTGAAGTAAAAAATGGATGAGCCCCTCATGATCTTACCTCATGATCATGAGGAGGGCTCATCAAACCATGACTACCTCATGATCATTCTTCCAAATCATGACCCATTGCCCTTTTATTAAGCCAAAGAACCTGAGGCCTTCATAACCTACCCTTACAGTCGTGAGCAACTCATGACTCTAACTCCCTATAATGCTCAATGGTCACCTATAAATCTAACGAATACTTTTATATTTGTCATGACCTAAACCCTGCCTTTATGATTGTGAGTGATAAAACATTGTATGCAACATGGAAAAGCATAAGGACATCGTTAATGGCTTCAATAACCATAATTTTTATGCTCAACTATAAAACCAAGGTTTGAAGATTCATTTACAAGTTACACACTTTGGCAGTTGAATTTTTCTCTCCTTATTATTGATTGATCATTTAATCTTCTTATGTTCATTTAATTCTTTTGAGAATTGGTTGTGTTTTAAAGATAGGCCCTGAAACTTCATCTAATTCTTAGGTTAGATTAGAAGGGAAGTGATGTTATACTTTAAAAGAATTAGTTTAAGTATTTCTCCATCAAAACACTTAGGTTTGTGATTAGAGCTAAGCCTTACTTAAAAGCTCATTGTTGTAAGGTTTACAGTTGATCCTTAAAACACTTGTAATCTCAATCTTTGTGAATAAGATTAGTGTGGGGATTAAAAATCCTAACTTGGAGATAAGTTAAGTAAAGACATAGATTCATTTATGAATTGAACTCCTTAAGTTCTTGTGTGTTATCTTCTAATCCTTGATTTTCTTTAATTTCTCAAAAGCCATATTCATCCCCCTCTAAAGTAATTATAGAGCCCTATAGGGTTTCATTTATTTAATCTTAAACCTATTACAACTCAAAACCCTAAATTAAGTTTTGCATCTTTGTTGAATGAGGTTGAAGCTTCTTTATCCACCACTACTAAGTCAGTTGATAAGGGTGGATATGTAGCCATTAAGATCAATCAAGATGCTCATGTCTGTCGATGTGTAAAAATGTCTTTATTGGTAGAATTATTTTAGCTAAAGGTGAGTCCCTTTGGAAACTGGTAGCCTTGAAGGAAAAATTCTCATATGTATGGAGCTTACGCATGGTATGGAAATTAATATCTTTAGGATGTGGTTTTTACTTTATTAATTTATTAAATTTCAAAGAGAAGAATAAGGTCTAGAGTCGTGGATCGTAGACTTTGATACGCTAGAACAGAATCATCTCACATAGAGGTTTGGTTCATATTTATAGGTTCCCGTAGGAGTATTAGCACCCTAGTATTCTTGCAAATATTGCTAAATGTGTGGGAATACCTATCAGGATTAATAAGGCCACAATATAAGGGGATTTTGGACTTATGCAAGAATTCTTATTGAATTAGATGTTTCTCATAAGCTTTTGGATTAACTTATTATGGACAAAATTGGAAAGAGTTTCTTTATGGAATTAGTTTATGAAAATCTTCTAGCATTTTGCTTTACTTTCCATAATATTGGTCACTCGTATGTTGATTGTAGAATGAAGAAAAGAGCACTAAAGTATAAGATAGCTCAGACTAAACCTTTTATGCCTTCAGACCATTCTATTGCAACTATTGACAAAACTTTTACAATATAAACATAAGACCCCATAAATAAGGAACCAGTTTGGATGGAGCAGTTGGATGACGACATGAATAATATTCCTAAGGATGTCACTACTGAGGTTGTTTATAGCACAATACGCCATGATGAGGCTACAATTTTGGAGCCTTATGTTGAGTCTTCGACCGTCCAAACTACAGTAAAGAGTACACTAGTAGACGCTTCTAATTTAGGTCAGCCAACAACTAATGTTATTCTTTCACCTTCTTTGCCTCCTTCCATAGGTAAAGATAATGGTCACCCTCCTCCTAAAGAGTGTTTCATAGGTGGATGAGGTGAAAAACACTCCATGGAATTTTGTAACAAAGAAGAAGGAAGCAGCTCGAGCAAAATAAAATCTAGTATTAACGAGTTATAAAGGAGTGGGTAACTCAAAAAATCTATGTTTATATAATTTTTGTTTTCTTATAAACCTTAAGCTCTTTGTTTGGCATAACCTATGGTTAATTTTGATTTTGTTCTTAATTATTTTTGGAACAATTTAGGATTGAAAATTGTTGCTTTTAATAATTCGGTACTTCCTTTTATATAGGTTCGTGTTTGCAATAGTTGGATTATTAATGTGTTTCTTTTAGCAACCAGTAAGTCACTATCTCTTTTAAGGTTGACAATAAACTTCATTAGTGTACTTTTATGTATGGGAGTAACTCTAACTTGACTCACCACTTTCTTTGGGAAGAGCTACATCATTTAACTTCTATTTATTATCATAGTTGGTTCATCATAGGAGACTTTAATGTCAGTCTCAATGGTCATGAAAAAACATGTTACGTGCCTTCTTTTATATCCTGTAGGGATTTTGCATCTATGGTAGATGATTGTTGCTTAATTGAATTAAATTCATTAGGTTCTGTTTATACATGGACAAATGGTCATCATAGTTCTACAAGAGTGGAAGAGAGACTTAATAAAGTGCTCTATAATTAGAATTTTTTCAATGACTAGACTTTGGTTCAATGTACAACCTTAGCTCGGCACTATTCTGATTATAACCCTCTTTTATTAAAATGTTTGGTTTCTATTGCAATTTCCTCTCTCTTTCGGTTCAAATCTATATGGCTTACTCATATGACTTTTTATTCTTTGGTGAGAGATGAATAGAATAAGGTATAGGTGTATAGATCAAACATGAGTCTCATGAAACTAAAGCATCTTCTCCAAGTTCTTTATGCTTGGAATTTAAATATGTTTGGAGATGTTCATCATAATATTGATACAACTTCTCTTGCTCTCTCTAATATGTATATTTGTATTTCTAATTATAGATGGTGAGGTTTAGCCCGCGTCCAAGATTTTAGCAACCACAACACTATTTAGGCTCAGGGCCTTAGAGAACACACTAACCACTATCACAAAGACATAGCGTGGAGATTAGGAGTCGCCACCCAGGGTAATAACTGGGAAAAATCAAAAAGGTGGTACTCGATTCTCTAAAAGAAAGCTAGCACCACAACCAAGAGATTCTAGATACGGAATACTAACTTCTCTTAGTCTCGTGTTCATTTAGAATAATTTTATAAATAATTATTTCATCCTCTAATTACATGAAATTTTATTAAATCCTATTTGACATCCATCTAACCCTAGGCATCTAGTAAATAAAATTACACATAAAAAATGCACTCAAGATCGCATTATCTCTAAGTCTAAACTATGTTAATTTTATTAAAAAGTTATCTAGATTTACATTTTATTTACAAGTGAGAAAGAGACTAAAGGTGGGCCTACATTTTTTATTAATTAGTGAGCCTATATCTATTTATTTTACTTTGTCTACAAATGGGCTTAAGTCTATTCAATTTTAAAGGAAAATTAAATTAATGGGCCTAAGTCTAACTTGATTTTATTTTAAGTGAAATGTGGGCCTATGTCTATTTATTTTAAAAGAAATGAATTTAAGTGGGCTGAGTTAAGTTTAAACAAGTTTTAATTAACTAAGTGGGCCTAAAATCTAATTAACCTAATGGGCCTAAATTGATTTTAATTATTTAAAGTCCTAAACTATTTTTAAGCTTATTTATTAAGTGAGTTAGACCTAAACGTGGGCTTAGAGCCCAAAAACATAAAAAAACATCACAAAATCAAATCAAAATACATTCACATATGATTTCTAAAAAACCCTAATTTAATTACATATAAACCCTAATTAACTAAAGTCACCATTAATTTTAATTAATCTTACCCAGTGAACCTAGTTTTACTAATTAATTTTAAAGTGCAAAAAATTAAAATTTTTTACTATTCCTACTACTTGGGCTATTACAAACTACATACAAAAATCTAAAATTAAACAATTATACATCCATAAAAAAAACACAGAACACCAAAATAAAAATAAAACCCTAAATTCCACTAGGAAACAATACAAGTTCTTCCATGGCATTCCATGGACCTTCTATTCAGTTTAAACATAAGCAATATCCTCCTCAATCCACATGTGGACATCAAAACCAAAAAAACACAAAAATAATTAGATTAGTAGAGAAGTTGAATAATTAAAACAATAACAAAAATAAAAATCGCAAAGAGAAAATAATAGAAAAGAAATGAAATAGAAAAAGAACACTGATGCTATGCAAATGCCCTTTTTAACCCCTTAAATTGGATTATCACCGTTGAAATTGAATGACTATTGATTCTGGACTAGAAAGGGTGTTCTTAGGAGCTTTTTGGGTTTAGGGTTTTTTTTATGCAGTTCTCTATGAGTCTCCAAAAATTTTCTCCTAAAAAAAGCCCTCCCTCATACGCATGCAGACTTTGTTTTTAAATGCAGAGTTTGCTTGCGTACTAACTTCCTCCAAAGGAGGAACATACTTATCTCTCTAAAACAGAGTGATAAGTTTTGATTTTTGAATGTTATTTACACGTTTTGAACATGTTGAAATGTTCATCAGATAATAATAATCATAAAATTAAATGAAAAGAGTCCTAGAGGGGGGGTGAATAGGACTATGAAATAAAAATGAGAAATTAAAAGAATTCTTTGCAAGAATTAAATAGAAGTAGAGAAGGAAGAATGAAGAACGCAAAGATTTAAGGAGTTCGGATTCAACAACAATCCTACGTCTCCACCTAACTTATCCCCAAGTTAGGATTTTCAATCACCCACAATCTTATTCACAGGATTAAGATTATACAAGAGTTTTATGGCTCACTCTTACAACCTCACAACATGAGTTTTCAAGGCTCACTCAAAAAACCAAAACCCAAGTATTTCAATGGACAACACTTAAACCAATTCCTTTATAAATAAATCTCACTTCCCTTCTAATCTAACCCAAGATTTAAGATAAAGAGAAATTCTATTTCTAACACACACCCAACTCTCACAAGAGTTATACAAACAAAAAATTATTTAAGAGAATTTGAGAGCTCAATGAAAGCTTAAGAGATAATAAAATGATAAAACAAGTTTCTTTACTTCCATTCAGCTCTAGAGGTATTTATACTAAAAAAAATATAGCTGTTGGAGGTGAAAATGATGTGTCCAACGTCTATATTTTGAATTATTGAGACTGATGCTGTCAGACAACTATTCATGGATTGAAACCGTAATTGGCTCCTTAGGACGTTTGAATTTGCCCACACTTTCTTCATAAAAGTTGTAGATATTTGAATTATCTTTCCATATCAACTTGAATCACCTAAATTGAACTTCTTTAGCTTAAGATATGTCCAAAATACTAAGGATTGTGCAATCTGTAATGCAGACTACGATCAGACAGCTATACCCAAATTGAAGCCGTGATTTGCTCATGAAGAAATTTGAATTTGCTCATAATTTCTTCATGAAACCTGTAGATATTTGAATTATATTTTCATAAAATTTTAAATCACTTAAATTTGACTTCTTTATCTCGGGATATGTCCAAATTACTGAGGATTGTGCAATCTGAAATGCAGAATACTGTCAGACAGCTATACACAAGTTGAAGCCGTGATCTGCTCCTGAAGAAATTTTAATTTGCCCATATTTTCTTCATAAAAGTTGTAGATATTTGACTTATATTTTCATATCATTTTGAATAACCTTAATTAGACTTCTGTAACTCAAGATATGTCCAAAATACTAAGAGATGTGCAGTCTGAGATGGCAGACGTATATGTGAATTTCAACTCAAAATTTGCATAACCAAATGAACTTGGATTTTCACAAAAAAGCCCAATTCAGAAAGCTCAAGATGTCTGCTTCAAATGTTAAGAAGCCCATTTTCTCATTTAAGAGATCTAAATATGTCAAAAGCCTTCTTCAATCTCAGAGGTTCAATCAGCCCGAAAAGTCACTATAAATCCAAAAGTATATATGCTTGGTATATGTTTCGTATATAATTCCCTACACACTTAATTGAAGTTATTAGTATAAAAATTGTTTGTCAAAGTCCAAAATTAGGAGTTTGCTCATGCAAATGGTCAACAATCTCCCCCTTTTTGGCTTTGACAACCAATTTGAAAAATGATAAATAATATGTGTGTGTGTGCAAAAAATAAATAACATATATAAGCATATTAAATAAAAATAGCTCCCCCTTACAAATTAAACAGATGCAAAATAAGAAATAATTTTGCTCCCCCTTAACATGTGCATAAATTCAATATTTATCATGTATTAGAGCATATAAATAAATGATTTATCATAGCATGTATAAGGGTTTAACAAATATATTCCTTTAACAAAAATATATTTCTTTATTTCTCCTCCTTTTGGACATGATAAGAAATATAAATAAATTTCATCATCCTTCTTATCAAAAATAAAGATAACAAGTTATTAAACAACATGAAGGAAATAATTTCAAACATGTAATGCATCACAAAATAATATGTATGCTATATCAAAACATCACATGATCATGTAGAGTTTAACTATTCAATCATACATAATCATGTGGTACTTAGCATATCTCAAACACAATTATTTATCCCCTAAGCACATAGCTTCTTTAGCTTCTTCTCTCCCTTTGTCAAAGACAAAAAGAAAAGAGAGAGATATAAGGAGGAATAGACCTAAGGGAGCCAAAAATACTAAAGGGAATAAAAGATCAAGAATCAAAACAATGCAAGCAAAGATATTCAAAATCTTTATGAAATTCATGTCATTTTAAAAGATAAAAGCCATTTAAAAAAATGTATACATGAATGTTGCATGAATAAGCTCAATTAATAGTCATGCAAAAAAAAAAATTCATGTAATATAAAAACAAAGTAAGCAAAACAAGGCTATTTATCATAAGGTCAAAACTAGCCATACTTACATTGTTATTATGCATGAGAAAAAGAATTATGTGAAATAAACTCAAATAATTTTCTCCCTCTATTTCAATGGATTTAAAAAAATATTGATATTAAGGACACACTATCACATAGTTATGTCACTTACATAAACACATCTTTAAAAAAAATTTCCCTTAAAAGAAATTAACTAGGTACACATGCAAACTCAATTATTTTTCCTCCTTTGTCAAAATACAAAGATAGACCAAATCTTAAAAATATCCATGCATTATCAAAGATAAAAATAATTTCTAAGAAAACACAAAAATTAAACAAACTCAAATTTTTTTTTTTTATCCTGATACCAATTGAAAACTTTTATAGGTCATACCCAACCTATATTACCTTTCGTCAAAATGCAAATAAAATTGCATTAAAAAAAATACAATGATATTAAAATACCAATTGTAATCAAGATATAAAACTAACAGCTCATGTTTTATATCCAAAAAATATTGAAAAAATAAACCGAACATAAACTAACGAAAAATAATTATAAAACACATTTAACAGCTCAAAACTTAGATACAGAAAGTATACCGAAAATAAACGTAGCATAAAAATAAAAAAAATTTTGTTGAGGAGGAGGAATATTTATGCTATTTAAAATAATTAATTAATTGAATTTAACTCAATAATTAATTATTAATTTGCAAAATAGGAGGGATTTTTAAAAAAATGAATGAATCCACACAAATCCAATTAAAATTAATACAAAGATCATGCAAATGGGAAATACAATATATCATGTATATGAACTAAATTTGCTAAAGCAAATACCTTTAACACAAAATATGTACATGATGCTGAAAATAATTTTTTTTTTAAATAAAATCACATAAGAATCCAAACATCAATTCATCAATTTAACAAGTGATCAAGACAAGCTTGAGCCATCAATCATACCAAGTTCATGCTTAATAAAATTCAATCTTTCCTCACAAAGAGGTTTGGTAAAGATGTCTGCTAATTGATGATTAGTATCAACAAAATCAAGAAAAATATCACCATTTTGCACATGATCACGTAAGAAATGATGTCTAATGTCAATATGCTTAGTTCTAGAATGTTGAATGGGATTTTTACTAAGGTTTATAGCACTTGTATTGTTACATTTAATTGGAATGTGGTTAATATCAATGCCATAGTCCAGAAGTTGTTGTTTTTGCCATAGAACTTGGGTGCAACAACAACTAGCCGCCACATATTCTGCTTCAGCGGTGGACAAGGCAACTGAAACTTGTTTCTTACTAAACCAAGAAACTAAGCAATTTCCTAAAATTTGACAAGTTCCAGAAGTGCTTTTTCTATCTAGTAAGCTACCAGCAAAATCAGCATCAGAATAACTAATTAAGTCAAAGGAAGAACTCCTAGGGTACCAAAGTCCTAAATGCATTGTACCACAAAGATATTTGAAAATTCTTTTAATAGCATTCAAATGAGGCTCTCTAGGACTTGATTGAAATCTAGCACACAAGCAAGTAGCAAACATAATATCAGGTCTACTAGCAGTTAAATAAAGAAGGGATCCGATCATACCTCTAAATCGCTTTTCATCAACCAGTTTACCATTCTCATCCTTATTTAGTTTGGTTGTTGTGCTCATTGGAGTTTTGCTTGATTTAGCTCCATCCATTCCAAACTTCTTGAGAATGTCCCTTGTATATTTGGTTTGATTAATGAAAATCCCATCTTCACATTGCTTGATTTGAAGTCCAAGAAAGAACTTGAGTTCTCCCATCATACTCATCTCAAATTCTCTTTGCATTAGCTTAGAAAATTCCTCACACAAGCAATGGTCAGTAGCACCGAAAATAATATCATCAACATAAATTTGAACAATTAATAAATCATGCTTTGATTTCTTTATAAAAAGAGTTGTGTCAACTTTTCCTTTAGAGAAACCTTTCTCTAGTAAAAAGTTACTCAATCTTTCATACCAAGCTCTTGGAGCTTGTTTCAATCCATACAATGTTTTTGATAATTTAAAAACATAATTTGGAGAGTTAAAATTTTCAAAACCCGGAGGTTGTTCAACATATACCTCCTCTTCAATAAAACCATTTAAAAATGCACTTTTAACATCCATTTGATAAAGTTTAAAATTCATGTATGATGCAAATGCAAGTAGCATCCTAATAGCTTCTAACCTTGCAACGGGGGCAAAGGTTTCATCATAATCAATGCCTTCCTCTTGATTATAACCTTTAGCTACTAGTCTAGCTTTGTTTCTAGTTATGACACCTTGTTCATTCATCTTATTTCTAAACACCCATTTGGTGCCTATAATAGGATGATGATTAGGTCTAGGAACCAAGGTCCAAACCTTGTTTCTCTCAAATTGATTTAACTCTTCTTGCATAGCAAGGACCCAAAATTCATCACACAAAGCAAAGGCTAAATTAATAGTAGATTTTAATTGAGATCTAGTAGTTACCCCTTTTGTAGTGTCACCTATAATGAGGTCTTGAGGGTGAGCTTTCTTGAATTGCCAATCCTTTGGAAGTTCATCCTTTAATGTAGGTTGAGATGTCTCCTTATTTTCCTTCTTGCTTGGCTCTTCAAGTTCCAAAGGCTTACTAGCATTTTCTTCTTGTGTTTTCATAATCTCATTGTCACCTACAAGATCATCAACACTACAAACATCCTTTCTAGGATCAAGTGAGTTTGATTCATCAAATACCACATGCATTGACTCTTCAACTACTAGAGTTCTCTTATTAAAAACCCTATATGCCTTGCTAGAGATGGAATAGCCTAGGAAAATTCCTTCATCAGCTTTGGAATCAAATTTTCCAAGATTATCCTTGGTGTTCAATATAAAGCACTTGCATCCAAATACTCTTAGATATGAGATTTTGGGTTTTCTATTGTTCTATAGCTCATAAGACGTTTTATTTAAAATTGGTCTTTTGAAAACTCAGTTTGAAATATAACAAGATGTGTTAACAGCTTCCGCCCAGAAGTATAAAGGCAAATTATACTCATAAAGCATTGTTCTAGTCATTTCCACAAGAGTTCTATTTTTCGTTTCAACTACCCCATTTTGTTGAGGGGTTCTAGGAGATGAAAATGTATGAGAAATACCGTTTTCATTACAATAGTTTTTAAAAAATTCATTTTCAAATTCGGTTCCATGATCACTTCTAATGGATGAAATACAAAATCCTTTTTCTTTTTGAACTCTTTCTGAAAAATTTTCAAAAGCTTTAAATGCATCATTCTTATGAGCAAGAAAACATACCCAAGTGTATCTAGAGTAGTCATCAACCAATACATAAGCATAGTGCATTCCACCAAGACTAGCAACTCTAGTTGGTCCAAATAAATCCATATGTATAAGTTCAAGTGGCCTAGAGGTGGACACTACATTTTTTAGCTTAAATGAGGACTTGGATTGTTTTCCCTTTTGACAAGCATCACAAGGTTTATCCTTAGTGAATTCAAGCTTAGGTAAACCAAGTACAAGTTCATGTTTACAGAGATCATTTAAAAGCTCAAAATTTGCATGTCCTAATCTTCTATGCCATGTCCATGTGTCATGGGAGATAGACACTAAGCATTTTATGTCTTTGTTATCAATTTTATTCAAATCAATGACATAAACATTGTCTACTCTTTCACCACTAAAAATAATTTTTTTTTCATCAAGACTACTAACAAAGCAATTTTTAGGATAAAAAGTTACTTTATTTCCCATGTCACATAATTGACTTATACTAAGTAGATTGTGTTTAAGATCATCAAAAAATAACACATGATGTATAGATAAGGATTGAGGATTACCTATTTCTCCAACGCCAATAATTTTTCCTTTTGCATTATCTCCGAAAGTAACATGTCCTCCATCCTTAGCATCAAGTTTGTTGAATTGCTCTTTGTCTCCTGTCATGTGCCTTGAACATCCACTATCTAGATACCACTTGCTTTTTGTTCTTGTGGATTTCAAGCACATCTACACAATACAATTTAAGTGTTCTTTTGGACCCAAACCTTTCTTGGTCTAGGTTGGTTAGTTTTAAGATAATCCGTAGGAAGTAAATTCATATGCAGTTTTCTATAAAAACACACATTATTGGTATGTCCTTTAATCATGCAATATGAACATACAATATTTTTAAATTTATTTCTCCTAGAATGAAATGTTTTCCTAGTGTGTGCAGCATGCCTTTGGTGTTGTGTGTATCTTTTGTTATTATTTTGTGACATTGAGTGAGACATACATTGGCAATGGTGATGAGCATTTCGATAAGTTTGTGCAATATGTTTATGTGCATTGTGTTGTGCAACATGCCTATTACAATTATGTCTAGCGTACATATAAGCATGCTTAGGTTGAGGTGCTCTAGTTTGAGACTTACCTCTTTGTGTTAATGAAGGGTTAATCTTATGAGATTTTGCCTTGCTATTTAACACATGAGATTTTTTAGCTTGAATCTCATTTGAGGTTGAAGGAGTAGAATCATGTGAAGCTTTAATAAAAGTAATATGTGATGAGGATGATGAAGACATTCCATTTTTATATCCAATTCCATAGGTATCTCTATGAAATTTTTGAGAGTCAAGAAGACTATCTAAAGTTTCTTTTCCTTTCTTAAATTTAGCAATGGAATTTTTTAATTCTAAGACTTCCTTAGAAAGCTTATGATTTTCATCATTTGCTTTCTTAAGTTGGTCTTCCAAAGAATTACACAATTTAGCATCACTTACAAGTTTTTCATTTGGTATCAGAGCTTGAATTCTAGGTACTTTATTGCTAGAATACAAGATCATGTGGAGTGAATCACAAAATATCTCTTCTCTTAGACCATTCTTTGATGGTAGTGACTATCCACATTGCAAATTCAAAATGGAATTATATCTTGATTGTGATTCCATCAAACTTTGGGATATTGTCCTAAGAGGTTGGGAACCACCTACAACTATCATTGATGGTGTGGTAACTACACTTACAAGAAGCCAATGGAGTGTTAATCAAAAGGAAGAGAATCACAAAAATAAAAAGGCTATGATTACTCTAGTCTCCTCCATGACAAGAGAAGAAGGAGGCAAGCTTCAACATTGCATTTCAGCTAAAGAAATGTGGGAGACCTTGGAGAATCACTATGAAGGCAACATTCAAGTGAGAAGCAAGAAGGTTCAACTTCATATGTATGAATATGAACTCTTCAAAATAAAGCCTCAAGAATCAATCACGGAGATGACAAACCGTCTCAATGCTCTCCTCACAACCCTCAAGAAACTTGGAAAACATTTCTCTAAGGAAGAGGTAAACAACAAGATTCTAAGAATCCTACCTAAGAAGGATTGGGAATCTTGTGTTACCTCAATTGAGGAAGCTCAAGACCTCTCCACTCTATCAACCGATGTGCTCATTGGTAAGCTCTTGACACATGAGCTCACCATCAAGCAAAGAGGTAAAGAACAAGAAGAGAAAGAAGAAAAGAAAAAGAGCATTGCTCTAAAAGCTCTTCAAGAAGATAGTGAAGAGGAAAGCATTAAAGATTCTAGTGATGAAGATGGTGACATCGCCATGCTCACTAGGAACTTTAAGAAGTTCTTAAGAAAGAAAAATTTCTCAAGAACAAGGGACTTCAACAAGAAGTTCGAAGGAGATGGGAGGAAGAAAATAAAAGAGGTTACTTGCTATGAATGCAAGAAACCAGGACACATTAGAAATGAATGTCCCAAACTCAAATTCAAGAGCAAGGGAGCAAAAGATAAGAAGAAGGCATTCAAAGCTACTTGGGATGATTCCTCCGAATTCAAAGAGGAAGAGGAACAACAAGAAGTTGCCAATCTTTGCTTCATGGCCATTGAAAACGAAAATGAGGTACCATCTACTTCTTACTCCTCTTTTAATGATTGTTATGAATATTGTGATGATGATGATGATGATGATGAGAGCTCTATTGTGAGCAAATTGCTTGCTAAATGCAAAAGTTTGTTATCTAAGAAGAAAAAATATAAACATGAGTTAGCTAGCTTAAATAAGGATTTTGAATGTTTGAAAATTGATTTTGCTAAACTTGTTGCATCAAATGAAAAACTTGTAAGTGATGCTAAATTGTGTAATTCTTTGGAAGACCAACTTAAGAAAGCAAATGATGAAAATCATAAGCTTTCTAAGGAAGTCTTAGAATTAAAAAATTCCATTGCTAAATTTAAGAGAGGAAAAGAAACTTTAGATAGTCTTCTTGACTTTCAAAAATTTCATGGAGATACCTATGGAATTGGATATAAAAATGGAATGTCTTCATCATCCTCATCACATATTACTTTTATTAAAGCTTCACATGATTCTACTCCTTCAACCTCAAATGAGATTCAAGCTAAAAAATCTCATGTGTTAAATAGCAAGGCAAAATCTCATAAGATTAACCCTTCATTAACACAAAGAGGTAAGTCTCAAACTAGAGCACCTCAACCTAAGCATGCTTATATGTACACTAAACATAATTGTAATAGGCATGTTGCACAACACAATGCACATAAACATATTGCACAAACTTATCGAAATGCTCATCACCATTGCCAATGTCTATCTCACTCAATGTCACAAAATAATAACAAAAGATACACACAACACCAAAGGCATGCTGCACACACTAGGAAAACATTTCATTCTAGGAGAAATAAATTTAAAAATATTGTATGTTCATATTGCATGATTAAAGGACATACCAATAATGTGTATTTTTATAGAAAACTGCATATGAATTTACTTCCTACGGATTATCTTAAAACTAACCAACCTAGTCTAAGAAAGGTTTGGGTCCAAAAGAACACTTAAATTGTATTGTGTAGATGTGCTTGAAATCCACAAGAACAAAAAGCAAGTGGTATCAAAGCCAAGGTCACGGGTTCGATTCCCAGCAGGAGCAATTACTGAGGGGGAGATTGTTAAGTGTCCATCAATTGTCCCGTGGCGGAGGTAAGTGGGCCGAGTCACAATCGAATGCCATGGGCGCTTGTGTCTATTTAATGCACTATAAGGCTAGGGTATGCGCCTTTCCTAACACCAATTGGTTTTGGGAGAGTTAGTAGCACCTGAGGTCCTACAAGTGGTATCAGAGCCAAGGTCACGGGTTCGATTCCCAGCGGGAGCAATTGCTGAGGGGGAGATTGTTGGGTGGGTGTCCATCAATTGTCTCGTGGCGGAGGCAAGTGGGCCGAGTCACAATCGAATGCCGTGGGTGCTTGTGTGTGTTGAATGCACTATAAGGCTAGGGTATGCGCCTTTCCTACCACCAATTGGTTTTGGGAGAGTTGGTAGCGCCTGAGGTCCTACATTAAATTTTCAACCAATCAAAACACTGAAAAAATAAACAAAAAATAAGAAAAAATACGCGAAAAAAATAAAAAAATCAGACTTTTACGCATCGGCATTGTGCAATGCCGATCGTAAAATTGGATTTCTGATCGGAAATCTAGATTTTCGATTGGAATTGTGGATTTCCGATCGGAAATCCATAATTCTGATCGGCATTATGGATTTCCGATCGGAAATCCATAATTTCGATTTTCAATTTTTTTTACTTTTAATTACCAAAAGACCTCTAAAAAATTGACTTATTTGGAATCAAATCCTAAAAAATTTTGCAATTTAGTCCATAAAGTCTAGGAAATCGACAACCAAGTTCAATTTTTGAATGAATTTCATCATACGGGCTTACATCGCAATTGTGCATAATTGCATCCCAAAATTGGATGCTTACACTAATGAAGATCTTTTTAAGGATCTTTATAGGCAAGAATTAGATTATCATAAAACTTTGGATGATTGTCTAATTTAATAAGAGCTTTTTTATAAAGAGAGGAGCAAAATTCGATGGCTAATGGGTAGGGATCATAATACTAGTTTCTATCATTCTCTTATTGCTCATAAGAGATCTTAATCGGGAATGAAATTTCTAGAAGTGGGTGGAAATTTAACTGATAATGCAGATCTTATTCAAACTCATGTTCTTTCTTTTTTCCAAGACCTATTCTCTGACACCTCAATATCATATTCTAATGCTCTTGACATGATTAATGATGTTATTCTGAGCCTTGTGATAGATGGTGATAATGATTCTCTTATGCAGGTGCCTAGTAATGAGGACATTTTTAATACGGTTAAGCATATGGATGGATCAAGCTCTCCTAGTCCTAATGGCTTAGCAGGTGATTTTTTAATTGTTAGGATACTGCTAAAGCTGATGTTTAAAGGAATTTTTTGTTTATAGTTAGATTGAGCAAGGATTGAACTCTAGTAAAATGATTCTGATTCTTATGATTCTAGGTGCCACTTCAATTGTCAAATTTCGACCTATTATTCTTAGTAATTTTGTTTTCAAAATTATAACTAAGATTTTAGCATATCATCTAGCTATCATCACTGCTAGGATTGTCTCAAAAGAACAATTCAAATGTATTAAAGGGCATTATATAAATCACTATATTGCAAGAGCTTATGAATGTGTTAATATTTTAAATAAAAGTTGTAGAGTTTGTCACTTGGCTATAAAAATTTATATTTGCAAGGCCTTTTGACATAATGAAATTGGACTTCATGTTGGAAGTTTTAAGATGTTTTAGTTTTTGTGATAAGTTTAGGAGTTGTATTTTGACATTTTTTTTATTCGGCTCGTGTTTCCATCATTTTAAGTGGTTCTCCTAAAGGCTATTTCAGTTGCTTGAGAGGTGTATGTCAAGGTGATACTCTTTTCCCATTGCTTTTCTATATTAGGGAGGATTTTTTGAGTCGATGGATCTCTTCTCTTGTGAACAATGGATATTTTCATCTTATAGAGGCTGGAGGTTCTTTATTAGCTACTTTCCATTTTCTTTATGCTAACGATGTATTGTTGTTTGGTAAAGCTTCTTCTCATAATATCAAATTAATTGCTCACATTTTTTAGATTTATAGGAGCCTTTTAGGTCAACAAGTCAATTAAGATAAATCTGAGCTTTTTCTTGGTTCATTGGTTTCTTGAAACTATTTTGTTTCCCTTTTATATCTTTCCCGTATAAAGCTGGGTGTGTTCCTTTCAGATATCTAGGTGTTCCATTATTTTATGGGGCTAAAAAATCTTCTCATCTCTGGTCCATCGTTGATGTGATTCTTACGAGATTAGATAGTTGGAAAGGTAAATTACTCTTTATGGCTGATAGAGTTTGCCTGGTGAATTTAGTTATTGAAAATACTTCCTTCATTCATAGTTTTATGGTTTATAAGTGGCCTCTGAATCTCTTAAAAAAGATGAAAAAATCCATTAGGAATTTTGTTTGAACTAGATCTAGTAATAGTCAAAAGCTTATAACAGTGCTTGGTCCTTTTGTAGTTCTCTTAAATTTAAAGGTGGGTTAGATTTAAATAGTTTATCCACTTTGAAAAATTCTCTTTTGTAAAAATTGGCTACTTTATTACATATGTCTAATAGCTACATTTTCACTTTTCTTCAAGCAAGGTTTTTAGAATCCATTAACAAGCCTAGAATAGTCACTTCTACAATTTAAAGTTCTATTAAGGTGATTTATTCTAATTTCTAAGCTGAATCTTTTTGGATTTTTAATGTTAATTCTTGATTAAGTTTTTGCATGATAATTGGATGGGAAATAGCATTGCGAATAAGCTAAAATTTGTCGATTCATTGAATAAAGCATATTTCTAGTCTTGTTTTAAATTATTACATAGTCAAATAGTGGCATCTTTCTAGTTTGTTGAATCTCTCTTTTCTTGAGCTTTCTAATCAAATTGTAAATCACTTAACGTCTTTTTTTGAAATGGATATGCTAGTTTGGATAGGAGCTTATAATGGTATAGTGACTGCAAAAGGTACTTATCACTAACTTAGTTGTTGTCATTCTACTAAGCTTTAGTGTAAAGTAATCTGGAATAATTTCATCCCTCCATCACTATCTATTTTATACTAAAAGTTATTTTTTAACAAGCTTCCCACAAATGATAATTTGTAGGAAAAAAGGGTTCAATTTTCCATCGATTTTCCATTTATGATGGTCTTTAAGTGAGGGTTCTTCTTATCTCTTTATTTATTGTCCCTATGTTGTTGGGTTATGGACTACCATCGAAGACATTTTTGGCTTTAGGCTTCAGACAAATCATGCTTCTTCGCTGCTTTTCTTTAATTTGATTTGTAATTTTCATTTAAGTTTGCAAATGAAACCTTCATTTATTATAACTATTTATGTTTTCTTGGCAATTTAGAATTCTTGTAATAGAGCTATCTTTGAGGATAATTTTGTTCCAATTTTTGCTTCTTTTCATTCTATTTTGAGAGTTGTTTGAGAATATGACACTTTTAAAATCGGTGTTGTGAGTGGTTCCCAATATGAGCTTTTGCATCATCTAGGCATTACTTCTATTCCTTGAAAGGCTCCTAACATTATTGCGATTCACTGGCAATTGCCTTGGCCGGGCATTTTGAAAGTTAATATCGATGGTTCTATGTTAGGGGCGCCTGGAAGATTAGGCAGTGGAGGCATTTTTCACAACAGTTTCATATTTGTTAAGGGTTATTTTTCTATTCCTTTAGGGGTCAAGTTTGCTTTTAAGGCTGAGCTTATCTCTGCCATTTATGCTATTAATAAGGCTTAGGAAACTGGTTGGCATGATCTATGGCTTGAGTTTGATTCATCCTATGTAGTAAATATTTTTCTTTCAATGTCGATTAATGTTCCATGGCAATTTCTTAAGGACTGGTCTAGATGTCTTCATCGTGTTTCTTTGATGCGCTTTCATGTTTCTCACGTATTTCAGGAAGGAAATTCATTAGCTAATAAATTGGATCATGAAGGTACTCATCTTGATGATGAGAGATAATGGCATGTTGCACCTAATTTTTGTAGCACTTTTTTATCTCATGGTTTGGGCCATGATAAGCACAAATTTTACTAGTTCTCTAGCTTGTTGTTTTGTTTGTACTTTTTTGGTTTATTCTATAACATTTTTTTAGAGATTTTTTGTGATGTTTGCTGCTAAAATGGTGTCATCTAGAGATGCTTTGGTGCACCTCTAAAGTTTTCTTCAAGTTTTATTCAAAAAAAAAAAAAGGTTGCTTTATACAACAATAGGATTACAATAGTAAAATCTAATTCAACGTTAAATTGACATATACTACATCAGTTTCATATTTCATTTTATTAGGTAACTGATTCCTACAAACAAGAATGATCTCTACTTTTTAACAACTTAAATATGGCCATACCTATGGGTTTTTTGTTGTCTATTTATGGAAAAAACTTAAAAAAATTTCCAATTTATGGTGCATTTCAAAAAAAAAAATTTCATTTTTTGTTGGAAAGGAAAAAATTTTCAATTTGTGGTGATTTTTATTGAGATGGTAGCACAAATCACCACAAATTAGTAATTTTTTTCATTTCATCACAAAATAATTTTTTTTTTAAATGCACCATAAATTGATAAATTTTTTAAGTTTTTGTGATAATTTGTCAAAAGTCCTCTTACCTACTTCCACAGCTGAATATTAAAAAAATAACAAAATAATTTTGCCCAAATAAGAGGTAAAATCTCAATTCTATCAACAAACACTTTTAGGTCAAATATACAATTTCATCGCGAACTTTACTTAATTATTATATAATATCTCTCAACTTTTATTTTATTTAATTTCATATATTAACTTTTATTTTCATCTATTTTAATATTATTACACATTAAATAAATGTGTGTATTTAACTTGTGTTGAGTTTAAATAGGTGAAAAATAGAAGTTAAGAGATTAAATTGATGAAAAATATAAGTTGTATAGATTAAATAAGTGAAAAATAAAATTTAAAGATAAAATAAAATAAAATAAAAATCGAGAAATGATAAAAATAATTAAGTAAAGTTTAAAGGTAAAATTATATATCTAGCTAAATTTTTTACAGTTTTTAAATAATTAAAAAAAAAAGGAATCTTTTCTAGGAGTACTGTAATTGAAGAATTATTGAATGAGACAGTCATATTTGTCGGTTTGCAGAACCATTTCGTAGCTACATATATAACAATAATTTTTCTTCTTGACAGATGCATGAAGATTGACCATATTTTAATTTTCGGGTGTCCTTTTTCTGCCATTTAGAGATGAAAATGACACATAAATTTCTACTTTATTGCAGACATGCAATAATAACTTTTAGAAGTTGCTTGGAAATTTCAGAAATTTTTGTCCCGAGTTTTCAGCCTCAAATACTGTTGCAATCATGCATCAAGGCTATGTAACCTCCTCCATACGTTTTTAATCTGTCCTAAATGCGGACCCAGCACTTATCGGTCATGTACACAGCCAATTCATAACTTGAGTGATGAAATTTAGAGTTAGGCACAAAGAAAGAGATCAAAATGCACCCAAAAATCATATATTTGGAGTAAATTATTGAAAGAAATGTCAATACAAAGTCATCTACAAAGAAGGAACGAGCTTTTTGGAACAACATATAATGCAACTCCAGAACTACTTTTCAAGGGGAAAAATGGAACAAGCCTCAAATCGTCCTCCTCCACATGTTTTAATCTTTCCTTTTCCAATACAAGGCCATGTAAATTCCATGCTCAAGCTAGCTGAGGTTCTAAGCATTGCTGGTGCTCAAGTTACGTTCGTAAACACAGAGCACAGACAGAAAAGTCTAGCCAGTTTCACGGACATTGAAGCCCGTTTTCTGAAGTATCCAGGATTTCAATTCATGACCATACCTGATAGTGTGCCAATAGCTCATTCAACTGATGTGATGGAACTTCATGAGTCAATGGAACTGAAAAGCAAGCCAATTTTCAAGCAAATGCTGACTGAAATTAGGCCACAAGTTAATTGTCTTATTGGAGATGGGTTACTGGGATTTATTCTTGAAACTGCTATTGATCTTGGGATTCCAATTATTCATTTTCGTACCATCAGTGCTTCCGGCTTCTGGGCTTATTTTTGTATTCCTGACATGATTGAAGCTGGTGAACTTCCTCTCAAAGGTATATGTATATCCCACTGATTAAATTCTTGTCCTCCATTTTAAAATTGTCCTGCTGGCTCTGTTCTTGAATCTTTTTTTTTTTTACTAGGCTTTTGAATCCATAGTTAATTCGAACTTAACAGTATTGCTAAATGGTTGTTAATCTGCTGAAATTGAAGGAGAAGAAGATATGGACCGGCTGATAACAAAAGTTCCAGGAATGGAAACCTTTCTCCGATGCAGAGATCTTCCAGGTTTCTGCAGAACTAGTAACATGGAAGATCCTTTATTCAAAACTGTCATAAAGGAAACAAGGCAATCCCCTCGAGCACAAGCACTTATTCTCAACACATTCTATGATCTTGAAGCACCAATATTATCACAAATACGGAAGCACTGCCCAAAAATATTCACTATTGGACCGCTACACGAACTCCTGAAAGCAAAACAACAAAGCATCAACATGAATGAACAGCATCAATCCTCGAATAGCCTATTGGAAGTCGACAGGACCTGCATGACATGGCTAGACAGTCAACCTCCGGAATCTGTAATCTATGTGAGCTTTGGTAGCATTACATTGATAACAAAAGACCAGCTAATGGAATTTTGGCATGGTATTGTTGACAGCAGGAAAAGATTCTTGTGGGTTGTAAGACCTAACTCTATTACCAATAAGGATGGTGATGTTGAAAAAGTTCCTGAAGAGCTTCAGGAGGGTCCTAAGGAAAATGGATATATTGTCAAATGGGCACCTCAGGAAGAGCTTTTGGCACATAAAGCAGTTGGTGGATTTTTGACACATAGTGGATGGAACTCAACTTTGGAAAGTGTTGCAGCTGGTGTGCCTATGATTTGCTGGCCTTATACTGCTGAGCAACAAGTGAATAGTAGATTTGTGGGTGAGATTTGGAAGTTGGGATTGGACATGAAGGATATCTGTGATAGAAGAATTGTTGCAAAAATGGTGAATGATGTGATGGCGGATAGAAGGGAGGAGTTCGTGAAATCATCGGCTAAAATGGCAGAGTTGGCAAGTAAGAGTGTTGCTGATGGTGGTTCTTCTTCTAGCTCTCTCGATCGTTTGATCGAAGATATAAAACTGATGAGCATCCAATCACATGGACCATGTTAAGTCCTGAGTAATTTAGTTAATTTAACTACTCTGTTTCTAGTGTAGCTATATAATTGTTTTATTGGCTTTGACTGTCTTAAATTTTAGTTCTCAAGAAGTTTTTCAGTGGCAATTTCTATGTTAATTTTCTTTGAATTTTAGCTAAATGGTGCATCTATGTCAAGCCTATTTCGACTGTATTATAAATCTAACAAGTAGGTACAAATTTTCCTTGGAGATTTTTTTTTTTTTTTACTTGTTATATTTTGTAAAATTTTTCTTAGAAATGAAGCAAAATAGGTCTCCCCTCAATAGTTTTCTAACTTTACTCACGTCAATTTGGTTTTACTTATTTGAACTAGGGTTTTTTATGCACCAAAGTGTGGCAAATGTAGCATTTGAATACCTTGAAGAGTTAGTATAGTCTTACAAATAGGAATAAAAGCTTTCCCTGTGATTGATGGGAATCTTTATTTCACTCGAAGAGCACAAGTAGAGTCCGAATTTTTTTTTTATATAGTAAGTTTTGATATCTATTAACTATAAGGTTCCTGTTAATTTGTATTGAATGATAAGGGTGAAAATATTTTGAGTGACTATTTATTTGTTTACAAGATTCAAATTCAAAAATTTACTTAAAAGAGATTCAAACTTTTTATCAGTTAAACTAATTATATGATAAAAAAATTCATATCATTTTTTTTTTCAATAAATAGTTCAACAAATTACAAAAATATATATGTTTTGAACTTCAATTTTTATCAAAATGTCCCCCTTATTTTTATTAATTACATGAGTGTCTTTTTTATTTTCAATAGTACATTTTTAAATTTTTTTCTTTTTTACCCAATTTTGTATTCTCCTTGTTCCTTCATTATTTTTTTTATTTTCTCTCCTTTTTTTATTTTATCCTTATTTTATTCTTTTTCCTTTTTTATCTATTATCCTTATTTTAAAGTTTTCTTTATTTTTATTTTTTTCTCCCTTATTTTTTTATTTTTAATTTCTCCTCATTTTTATTCCTTTTTATTTTTTATTTTTAATTTTGTTTCTTTTTTTGTTATTCTTATTTTTTCAATTTTTTATTTTTTTATTTTTTTGGCTTATTTTCTATTATCCTTATTTTTTTATTTTTTCTTATTTTTGTTCTTATTATTTTTTTGTTTTGTTTTGTTTTGGGTGTATATATATATATATATATATATATATATATATATATATATATATATATATATATATATTATTTTATTTATTTTATACATAAAAAATAAATTAAAATATACAAATAATAAAATAGAATTAAATGAAACATATTTTTCAAGTTTCATGCATTTTAAAAATGATGGACACTTGTATTCAAATTAATTGATATGCATATATTAATTATTTTTATTTATTTTTTATTTTAATTAATTGAATACAATTATATTTAAAATTTATTACTCAAAACCAACTATTTCTTTGTTAATTTTTCTAACAAAATATACTTACTGAAATTATCATATTCAGATATTATTTTTATGAGTTTGAGATATTTTTTTCAATTTCAAATATTGTTATTACTTTTAGATACTCTTTTTGAGTTTTAAATACTTATTATATTCATGTCATATACTTTATTTATGTATCATATATGAATAAAATTATGAAAATATACTGATAATATTAAAAAATGTATATAACTGAATAATGAATTTGGCACTTTTTTTTTTTTTTACATTTTCAACATATATAAATAAGATTCTAAATATATACGGATAATATCCAAAAATATATATAACTAAATAATGAATATGACACATGTTTTACATTTTCAATATATACAAATAAAATTTTGAAAATATACATGTAATATTAAAAAATGTTGACTAATGAATATGACACATGTTTTGCATGTTCAACATATACAAATAAAATTTAAAAAATATTCAAATAATATTTAAGTTTCAGATACTGTTTTCAGTTTCAAATATAAATAATATTCAAAGAATATACTTTTAATGGACAAAAATATTTGAATAATATTTGGATAATATATTAATTTAATATAAAATATGATTTTAAAGTTTTACATGAATATAATATACTATTTTAATTGTATTATATACATATAATTTTTAAAATCACGACAAGCTACCACCTTTATTTCATCCCTCCCTAGTTTTTTTAAAAGAAAAACAGACTAAAAATCAAAAGAAAATATCATAATCATTTTTCAGATTAATTAAATTTGTCTTAATTTAAAAAAGAATACTATTCTAAGTGGATATTGAATATAAAATTTGATAGCGTTCAGACACATATAAATACATAGCACTTTACGCCAGATAATACTGTCAATTAAATTAGAAATACACATAACTGCATTCACCAATTAGGACCCCATTAATTGTTAAAAAAAAAAAAAAAACAAAAAACAAAAAAGGATCCCATTAGATATGGATACATAATCGTCTTCAGAGAAGACTGGGAGAGATATCCATAGGGAAAGGATTACCAAGAACATTATCCATGTGATAGTGAGGATGGGTAGCATCCATAACCACAAATTGCATATGGTCTGATGGTTGCTTCCTTTGGTTAATGAACCAGTTGATTCTGCTAGGGCCATCTGTAATGTCTAAATACATACACCTAACTCATTGAACTAATGAAATTCATTTTGGTGTTGGTTTCACATAATCCTGAAGATCTCTGTCTCAGCAAGTTAATATATGTTAATACCCCATAAAAGACCGAAATTCAAGATTGGAGGATGATGCACATATTTCTCAAGATAAAAAAGGTCCATATTCCAAGACACCAAAATATCTAGAAATCAATTGAAGATCATTCCAAAGTTTCCAAAAATAGAAATCAATTACAAAGTCAACCCTATATGAAAATCCCCAGTATAAGACTACTGTTATCTTCTTTGATTGGCCGACCAAACATGAATTTAATAGATAACAACATGAGAAAAATTGAGGGAAAAAATTTACTCATTTATGACATGCAATTGATAATAAAAATTCAATTTTTAGAAAAAAACCAACAAAAACCCAAACCATAAAATCCAAATTCAATCACGAAAAGATTCCATACTCGCAGATCGATTATTCAGAAGCGACAAGATGGCCCATACTAGCAAATCAATAACACACCTCATGTTTTTTTTTTTCTTCGTTAATGAAGAATAACAGAGCACAAGAGAAGAAAAAGAAGAAGAGGGGGAAAAAAAGCAAGAAGAAGACACAGAAAAAGGTCACGCAAAAACAAGACAATGAAGATGATGAATAAGGAAGAAGAAGGCGGGACAAGAAAAATGGAGAACAGAACTGATGAAAAAAAAAAAAAAAAAGAAGGCACCCGTATAATTGTTTTGAAAATAATGACACGCATTATTGTTTTGAAAAAAGGAATTTTGGTGAAAATGAGATTTATTTTAAGAGTATTTTTGTAAAGATTCCTAAATAATTTAACCCAGCTTCATATATTATAACAAAATTTTTTACGGTTTTTAATTAATTAAAAAACAAGTATTTTCTTGGACTACTGTAATTGAAAAATTATTGAATGAGGCAGTCATATTTGTCGGTTTGCACAAACATTTCGTAGCTCCATAAATAACTATAATTTTTCTTTTTGACACATGCATGAAGATCGTATGAGATCCATGTTTTAATTTTCTGGGCTCCTTTTCTGCCATTTTGAGATGAAAATGATATTTCAGCCATAAATTTCTACTTTATTGCAAACAAATTTTAGAAGTTGCTTGGAAATTTCAAAAACTAGACAAATGCCCGCACTTTTTTTTTAAATGAATTTTTGTGAAATACTAATTGTAAATTTATATTGTTCTATTTTTAAAAACAATGTATACTAAAAAATTTTCAGTATCCTTTATAGAATATAATAAAAACGCAAACTACATTTAAGCTCAAAGAAAGACTTCAAGAAAGCAATGAATAAATCAGTAAATTCCACAATATTAATGATCAATCCTACAAATTTCAGCTAAAGTATCTTTTTCCAAAGCAATTTCAGTACTGATCAAATCTGATCTAATCTACAAGCAAAAATAATGAATATATAAGCCTCTAACATTCAGAATTTTAGTCATACTTTTTTGAACTTTTTCTATGGCCTTTAAAACATGATAATACTTTAAAATTTAATTAGATAAGAGCAGGGTCTAACCTAGAGTCTTTTAGAATTTGAGTTACCTTGCTATTTTTTTCAAAGAATAAGTGAAATTTAGAATCGAATAATTGCTGCTTGGTATTATATCTTGGAGCCTCAATTTTAATTCAAATTGATAAGCCAAATAGACTTCATGTCTATTTGATACCCCTCCCTCTCGTTCTATCCAACTACTATAAAATCTAACAGCTTGGCAATGGCATAGCTGACACATCTTCACTTGGTAAATCTCTCCAATGTTGTGCCACTATCTTAACTTGGGTGTAAAACTGAGTTCCAGCTTTTCATGCAGTGGTTTAAAAACATCAGATACTATTGATGTCTCTGATTCATAGAATTAGAATTCCAGAAAAAATGAAATAGCAACTTTCTGAAAAAAGATGTATGGTTACCATCGAAGTTGACATCTCCAGCAAAATGGCTTCGAGCTAATAACTGAAGAAAATGGCAGTGGGACAGAGATAGGAACATTAATGCCAACCTGTCGAACCACCCCAAGTTCATACCCCAACATTATTGCCATATAAAAGTACACAGAAGAACCTTTTGAGTGTTTAAAGTGGTGTCAAAGATTTTTATAGTAAAAATTTGGTTAAAACACAGAACCTCCTGTAGTATGCAAATACTAGTAATGCATGCTAGTTAGTCGTTAGTATATATGCTGGTAAAGACCATCTTAGCTACCCAACCTCCACCTCTATCTAAAATTTCCTTGCAATTACACCAGATGTGGTAAATATAGAAGTTCCATTGCTGAATATGTGAGATAAAAAGACTATACAAACATGGAAAAATACTTAAAAAGATGTTATAGTTTATAAGATATATCATGGCAGGTTTGAAGTTGGGATTTACTTAATTTTGTTGACAATATTTATGGCCTCTTTATTGGTATCGATCTGCACGTAAAGAAGAACTGGTCCAAAAGTTTCCTCCTGTGGTAATAAACCATGAAAATGCACAAATATATTATAATTTAGCATCCACCATCACAAATAAAGCTCTAGCTAAGAAAAATGACAACATGCTAAAAAATTGTTCATCTAAGGATTGAGTGAAACATTTAATTAACAAAGTGGACGCTGCACAAAGCAATACAAATTGCAGAAACCTTTTACCCAAATTATTTTGAGAGAATTTGCAAGAACCAGAGGAGAAAAAGAAATGTAAAGAAAAGTGATAATTAATTTGGTAATGCTCAACTTCATATATTTACATAGATTATTGTCTTTATAGAATGAGTTTTCAGCGTCAAATATTGTTGCAATCAGTGGAGCAAGCCTCTGATCCTCCTCCATACATTTTTAATTTGTCCTGCTTCTATGGGTGAATATCAGTCGACTTCATTTTGAAGTCGAATCGAACTAAAAGATAGATTAACTGAAAATATTCAAAACAGAAAATTAAATCAAACTGAATCAATTTGACATGGTTTAGTTATTCGGTTTATTAATTTAAGTTATAAATAATTTCTGAATTTTTTATTTATTAATTTCATTATTTTGTAAAATTTATTTATTAATAATATAATTTTTTTTGCCTGTAATTTTAATATTTAAACATATTTTTTTAAATTAATGTAGTTAATATAATATTTTATAATATATACATTATGTCCATTCAATTTTTAAAAATTTTTCTCCTTCAGAAGATGAGCTCAAACGTTCGTAAAATCGGTTACACATTTCTAGTCATGCTCTGGTTTTAAGTTAGCATAAACATCTTGTTGGGTATACGATCAAAGTCACACATTAGCTAAAAGTGGGAAGAGTCATGAGTATATAAGAATGAACAAATATCTCCATTGGTATGAGACCTTTTGAGGCAAAGTCCAAGAGCAAATTCATGAGAATTTGGTCCCAAAATGGATAATATCATATAAATGTAGAGATATATGATGTCATATTCCAACAAGTGATATCAGAGCCATGCCTTTAAGTTAGATATGGTTGATGAATCCTTGGAATGCTGAACAAAAGGTGGTGGGCCCTATTTAGATCAAGATGTGATCCGTGAATGAGCTTTATTGGATAGGCAGTGTGCTTTAGATACTTCATGGACGTGTTTTAGCCCCAACACAGCGAAGAGGAGTTGACTTAGATAGAGCAAACTCTCAAGTTAGGTGGTGCTCTGCGGATGCTTCAATGACATGTCTTGATCCCGACGTGGTGAAGTAGAGAGGAATCCTAGTTGGTAGAGAGTGGATAGATAGATGATCATTTGAGAGGAGCCTCGGTCGTCCTTTGTTCGAGCGGAGGATTATTGGGTATACGACCAAAGTCCCATATTAGCTAGAAGTGGGGAGGATCATGGGTATGTAAGGATAGACAAATATCTCTATTGGTGTGAGACTTTTTGGGGAAGTGGGGAGGATCATAGGTATATAAGGATAGACAAATATCTCTATTGGTACGAGGCCTATTAGGGTAAAGTCTAAGAGCAAATCCATGAGGGTTTAGGCCCAAAGTGGACAATATCATATAAATGTGGATATATATAGTGTTTATAGTCCAACACACCCGCTATACTTGACATGCTCCACTAGCTTGAACATGGAGTTTACATGGCATTGTAAAATAGCAATTAGGGGTGTGCAAAAATCGACCAAAACTAATTAATCGAACTGAACATTCAACGGACCTGATGGATTTTCATGAGCTAAGAAGACTAAAAATTTCAATTAATTAAAATAATTTTGAATGTATTTTTGAATGATGAGGTTGTATTTTTATGTGTGAAAAAGAAAAAACAAGCTTGTTACTACTTTTTCTATGAGGTCTAACATATGTGTCGATTGTTCATGTCACATGCTAAAAGATGTTGGATTTAAAATGTCATACCTTAAATTCTAGTCATATTCTAGTCTTGACTACTAGCATTGGAACCATGAATGAAAAAAATGGACACTTTTTAAAACAATGCGGTAAGAGCAAACCTAACACTTATCAGTCATGTACATAGCCAATTCATAACTTGAGTGATGAAATTTAGAGTTAGACGTAAAGAAATAGACCAAAATGCAATCTAAAAATCATATATTTGGAGTAAATTATTGAAAGAAATGTCAAATCATCAACAAAATAGGAACAAGCTTTTTCGAACAACTTAAAATGTAACTCTAGAATTACTTTTCAAAGGGAAAAATGGAATAAGCCTCACATCCTGCTCCTCCTCCTCCTCCATATGTTTTAAACTTTCCTTTTCCAATAAAAGGCCATATATACTCCATGCTCAAGCTAGTGGAGGTTCTAAGCATTTCAAGTACTAAAGTTACCTTTGTAAACACAGAGAACAGACAGAAATGTCTAGCCAGTTTCACAGACATTAAAGCTTATTTTATAAAGTATCCAGGATTTCAATTCAGGACCATACCTGACAATGTGCCAATGGCTCATTTATTTGATGTGATGGAGTTTCATGAGTCAATGGAACTGGAAAAAAAAGCCAATTTTCAAGCAAATGCTGACTGAGATCAGTGCTTGCTGCTTCTAGGCTTATTTTTGTATTCCTTACATAATTGAAGCTAGTGAACTTCTTGTTAAAGGTACATGTATATGCCATTGATCAAATTCTTGTCTTTCATTTTAAAATTGTCCTATTGACTATATTCTTAAACTTTTTTTTACCTGGCTTTTGAATCCATAGTTTATTCAAACTCAATAGTATTGTTAAATGGTTGTTATTCTGTTGAAATAGAAGGAGGATAAGATATGGACAGACTAATAACAAAAGTTCCAAGAATGGAAACCTTTCTCTGATGCAGAGATCTTCCAAGATTCTATAGCTAAAACTAGTAACATGGAAGATCCTTTATTCAAAACAATCATAAAGGAAACAAGGCAATCCCCCCAAGCATGAGCACTCATCCTCAACACATTTGATGATTTGGAAGCACCAATATTATCATAAATACGTAAGCACTTCCCAAAAATATACATTATTGGACTGCTACATGAGCTACTGAAAGCCAAACAACATGTTAGATGGGTCCCACCTCAAGTGTGGGATCAAAAAGTCAACAAAGGTTATACCAAAAAGAAAAGAATTCTTTTTTGTTTTATGTACAAGCATAGGCTTGTATAAAAGGGATTGAATAGGAGAAGGTAAAAAACATAGGGGAGAGCTACAAGCAAATGAATTGAGCTTGTGATAGGAGAACCATAAGCAACGAAGAGGGAGAGCAAAAAGTTGTCTGCTCTGTATGTGATTGTGAGGTAAGAGTCAAAGCTAGTTAGCTTTAATAAGTATGAGAGAGTTTTAAGGATTTGAGAAATTTTCTCAATGGGTGAGTGACAAAATTATGAGGAAATTATTTTGGATGTTTGGAAAACACTTTGAGTGCCACTATTTTAGTGAGAACTCTTTTTTTATGTACCTTTAGTGTTGATATAGAGAAAACTCTTTATTGTACCTACTATTTTCATAGTGGAAGAAAATCTTAGATTTTGTCCTATGGACGTAGCCCAAGAATTAAGGGTGAATCACATTAAAATATCGGTGTCATTTTTATTATTTATATGGCAAGTTTTACTGCCTATTTTATTCACCCATTGACCAGTTTAACCTCTTCTATTTATTTATTTTCTTGATTATTTCTATAGTAATTTTATTTTATTTCTGTGAACATTGTTACGCTGCACCAACTCTATTAATTTTTCCAATAAGTGGTATCAGAGCTGTTGGTTCTTGTCTTGGAGACAATATTAAATATTACAAAGATGGAGACTAAGACTAGCAAGATGGTCAGTTTAAAATGACATACATTACCAGAGTTGAGAAGAACATCCGCAACTCTAATGATAGTTCAAATTTAAAGTTAGATCATCCAACAATGGTACTAAGGGAAGTTAGAGATGAAAGTGAAAATATGCCACCAGATGTAGGCGATGAAGATGCTCCTATTGAGATTAGCCACTAGAATGGTGATGACCTCCATTTAATTTGGAGAGGGAGAAAGCAGGTTTATTTTCATGCTCCACTTAAGGCGTAGGGGGAGATTTATTGGGTCAAAAAGTCAACAAAGGCTGCACTGAATTGAAAGAAAATAATTCTTTTTTGTTTTATGTAAAAGCATAGGCTATTGTAGGTATTGGGGTTTAGCGCACGCCTAAGTGTTTGGCAACCATGGCACTGTGTGGCCTTAAGGCCCACTAAGAAATATGAAATAGGTCATAAAGCCTACTCGGAGATAGAGTCGCCACCCGATTAAAAGCCGGGACACACTGTACAACAACTGGATCCCACAAGGTTCCCAAAAGTTATCATTAAAGATCAGGTTCAAAAACTATATATGGGCTTTTGGAATACCCACCTAACTTTACGATCAGCCTCTACTTGTGTTTTACATTTTATTACCTTTAATTATCTGGTTATTCCTTTATTTACATACAATTTGGAATTGCCTTCAATAAATTGTTCGATTTTATGCTTAAGTCTGAGTTTGCACATTAGCTCAATTTCATGCCTTAAAGTCCTAAAATTCATCAAAATAATAAATCAAAACATTACATTAGAATTCAAAGGGGGAAAGGATTAAGGATTACAACATCTTCACACAAATAAAAGTATAATAAACTAAAAATATACTGAGAATATATTGAAGATAAACCAAGACTAAACTAGTTCCTAGACCCATGGAAACCTCTCAATAACTAATTAAGGGATAAACCCTCTATTATTCAAGGAGATCAGTCTTAAGGATCCTTCAAATACTAAAAGATTAGTCTTGAAATATTCAAAATCTCTTAAAAGAAAACATTCAAACCCATTTACAAAATAAATTCATGCAAATAAAGGTTAAAAACCAAATAAATTAGTCATATACAGACATGGTAGAGGCAGTCATATACAAATAAATAAAGTTAAGAACCTAAACATGCTTGGAAATCAAAATCACGCATTCATATTACAAAACTCTCAGGATAAAGGCATGGGTCACCCTGTTTAAGTGGCAATCGCCTTTTAATGGCAAAAAGGTGATGCCCCTTCACAGAGGCATGTTGGTATTGCCTAACCAACAGGCAACCCGACTCCCAAAACGATTACACTTCTATTATAAGTAAATGACATGCGAGCAAATAATAAAAAAATTTGCTATTTTATAGTTACATTCAACACCTTAGTATATCATATTAATAACATGGTATAATAAAAAGTATAAACTCAAAATATACACTAAATAAACTAACAAACTAAGTCATATGCAAGTCTAACATCAAAATGCTAAAGAGATAAATAGGATTTACTTAAGTATGAGCTTTAACAAAGTAGTTGGCCCCCAAATATTACTTTGGATGTTAAAATCTACTTGGATGTGAGCTATACTTAAAGGCTAGTTCCTTTCATGTTATTCTTCTCAAGAAAATGAACTATTGAGCTTGAACTCCTTCTCTTCTTCTCAAGAATGTCCCTTTCTAGTTTCAGAACCTTTCTTTTGTTCTTTTTTTTTTCTCTTATCTCACTTGCTAACGGTTCTCACCCTTATCATGTTCATCCTCTCTCCTTTTCTTCTCTTTCATTTTTATTCAAATCTCACTCATGCCCCTAGGTTCCTAGACCATCATGACCCTCTATAGCCTTTTTATTCCCCCTAAAAATCTCTTTCTCATGCAAAAATCAAGTTTGGAGGGTATAGGGCCCACTCTACTTGATCACTATGGCTACAGTTGCATTAAATGTAGCTACAAGTGGCCTGCCATAGAGGCAGCGCCACTACAATGAGGCGATTTCCTTTGAGGCTGCTGCCATAGAGGCCATTGCCTCTTTGCACAGAGGTGGTGAGTCTTTGGCCCTTCTCTGGATTGGGCCAAGGCAAACTTAAGCCTATTTAGACCATTTTAGGCTATGTTTAGATGATTTAGGCTAGGTTTTGGGTCCTTAGCTCTCAAGTCCATTTCCAATAAAAGATTTGGGCTTTATACTTGCATTCAAACTTCGCATTCTCATCATTGGGTTTTGATGTGATCCGATCAAATCGAGTACCAGTGGTCTGCCTTTCGATTCATGGACCGATCAGACTAAATGTCTACAGCTATATAAAGGCCTTGAATGGGAGAAAAAAAAAGATGGGGGAGAGCCATAAGCAAGTTCGAATTAACTATGGATTCAAAAGCCTATTAAAAAAAGATTCAAGAATAGTCGGCATTTGATCAGGGCCATATACATGTACCTTTGAGAGGAAGTTCACTAGCTTCAATCATGTCAGGAATACAAAAATAAGCCCAGAAGCAGCAAGCACTGATGGTACAAAAATGAATAATTGGAATCCCAAGCTCAATAGCAGTATTAAGAATAAGTCCCAGGAACCCATCTTCAATAATAAAATTAACCTGTGGCCTAATCTCATTCAACATTTGCTTGAAAATTGGCTTGCTTTTTAGTTCCATTGACTCATGAAACTATATCACATCAATTGAATGAGTTATTGGCACACTGTCAGGTATGGTCCTGAATTGAAATCATGGATACTTGAGAAAACGGGTTTCAATGTCTGTGAAACTGGCTAGACATTTCTATCTATGCTCTGTGTTTACGAAGGTAACTTGAGCACCGGCAATGCTTAGAACCTCTGCTAGCTTAAGCATGGAGTTTACATGGCCTTGTACTGGAAGAGGAAAGATTAAAACATGGGGAGGAGGAGGAGGATTTGAGACTTGTTCCATTTTTCCCCCTTGTAAGAGAGTAATACTCTCGGTATCAATTTTTTAATTTAACAAGTAAGACTAGAATTTGAGATATGACTCTTGACCAAAACAAAATTTGAGATATGACATTTTAAATCCAACAACATCTTTTGGCATGTGCTAAGATCTCTTAGCATGTGACACCAATAAATCCACATATGTTTCAAACCTCACAGAAAACATAGCAACAAGCTTATTTTTTCTTTTTCATACATAAAAATACAACCTTATCACTACATTAAAAACGATTTAATTAACTGAAATTTTCAGTCTCATCATTAGCTCATGAAAATCCATCATGTCAGTTGAATGTTCGGTTCGGTTGATTAGTTTTAACAGATTGTTGCACACCCCTACTTGCTCTTTTACAGCGCCATGTAAACTCCATGCTTAGGCTACTGGAGCATGTCAAGTATAGCGGGTGTTTATGCTAACTTAAACACAGAGCATGACGAAAAATGTGTAATCCATTTCACGAATGTTCAAGCCCATTTTCTGAAGGTGGAAAATAAAAAAAATTGAAATAAATTGCAACAGTATTTGAGGTTGAAAACTCGTTGTACAGGGACAATAATTTCTGAAATTTCCAAGCTACTTCTAAAAGTTATTGCATATCTGCAATAAAGCGGAAATTTATGTATCATTTTCATTTCAAAATGGCAGAAAAGGACCCCAGAAAATTAAAATATGCTTAATTTTCGTGCATGCTTCAAAAAGAAAAATTATTGTTATTTATGGAGCTACGAAATGGTTGTGCAAACCGACAAATATGACTGTCTCGTTCAATAATCTTCATGAATGTGTCAAAAAGAAAAGATTTGTTTTTTTAATTAATTAAGAACTGTGAACAATTTTATTATAATATATGCAGTTACGTTAAATTATTTAAAAATACTTATTGTCTTTATATTTCTATTCGAATTAAACCTAATTAGTCAAAATCTAATAGATTTTAAATCTTTGTAGGTTTGATAAAAAAGGATATAAATATTTTTATCATATGTTAGTTCAATTGATAAAAAATTTGAATTTCCTTAAATAAATTTTTAAATTTAAGTTTTATATACGAATAAATAATCACTCAAAATATTGTCACCTTTATCATTCGATACAAATTAACTGGAACCCTTATAGCTAATGGATATGAAATTTTATTATATTAAAAAAAATTCGGACTCTATTATGCTCTTCGAGTAAAATAAAGATTCCCATCAATCACAGCGGAAGATTTTATCCCTGTTAGTAAGACCATACTAAATCTTCAAGGTACTCAAATGCTACATTTACCACATTGTGGTACATAAAAAATTTTAGTTCAAATTAGTAAAACCAAATTGATGCTAGTAAAGTTAGAAAACTCGAGTGGAGACGTATTTTTCTTTATTTCTAAGAAAAATTTTACAATATATAAGAAGCAAACAACCAAAAAAATATGAAGGTCCAACGAAAATTTGTATCTACTTTACATCCAGTTATTATATTTATAATATATAGACATATGTTTCATTTTCTTAGTTAAATATAAGATATTTGAAACATGTAATGTAAATCATACCGATAGGTGTAATATAATCGAAATAGGCTTCACATAGATACACCACTTAGCTAAAATTCAAAGTAAATTAACATACAAATTACCTGAGAAAAACTTCTTGAGAACTAAAATTTAAAACAGTCAAAGCCAATAAAACAGTTATATAGCTACACTTGAAACAAAGTAGATAAATTAACTAACTTTTATAATAACTTGAAGGATCCGAGTAAATTACTCAGCAATTATCATAGTACATGTGATTGGATGCTCATCAGTTATATATCTTTGATAAAATGATACAGAGAGCAGGCAGGAGAACCACCATTAGCAACACTCTTATTAAACACTAAACATTCAAAAAATCTTAATTAAACTCTCTCAAACACTCTTACACACTTAGAAGCTTTGCTTTCTTTCACTTCTTCTTCATTTTTTTTCTTTGATACATAAACCTCTTTGTAAGAGGCCCTATTTATATTATAAGATAATTAATCAAAATCATTCAAATAAACAAATGCAATAAAATCCTAACCATACACTTACAAGTAATATAACTCACACAAACTAATCTTAATAATTTCTCACACCAACTAATAATAATTAATCACCTAATTTAGAAGTTTCCTTTGGTTAAAACAAGTTTATTTCTCAATACTCACCTTTAAACTTGTCTTATAATAACAAGTGTGTTTCTCAATCTAACAAAGTCTTCTTTCTTTAATGGCTTGGTAAAGATGTATGCGATTTGATCTTGAGACTTCACATATTCCAATTTCACATCTTGCTTTATAATGCATTCTCTTATGTAATGATACTGAGTATTGATGTGTTTGCTCCAATAATGATACATTGGATTCTTGGCTAAAGCTATTGCTGACTTGTTGTCAACATGAATCTCTGTTGGTTTTACTTGTGACACGTTCAATTCCTTCAACAAATTTCGGAGCCAAATTGCATGACTAACACACATTGTAGCAGCAACATACTCAGCTTCACATGTTGACAAAGTCATAATTGGTTGCTTCTTTGACATCCAAGTGAAAGTGGTGTCTCCTAGGAAAAATACAAAACCAATTGTGCTTTTATGATCATCGCTATCTCTGGCCCAATCACTGTCACTATATCCAACGAGCTTGTAGTCATTAAAAACTAAATAATATAAGCTAAAATCTATTGTACCTTTGATATAAAGCGGAATTCTCTTTACAGCCTTGAAATGAGTGGTTGTTAGAGTCTCTATATAATGACTCATAAGTCCTGTTGCGTAGAGAATGTCGGGCCTTGTATAAGTTAGATATCGCAAACATCCAACTAGACTCTTAAAAAGTGTTGGATCAACCTTTTTTGCTTTATCATTTTTAAGTAACTTGATTTAGCACTCCATTGATGTGCTTATTAGGTTGCAATCATCCATTTTAAATTTCTTGAGGATCTCCTTTATGTAGCTTTCTTGTGAGATGAAAATCTAATCTTCCTTTTGCTTGACTTTAATGCCAAGGTAATATACCATCAATCTAATATTCGTCATCTTAAACGCCATTTCCATTTCTTTTTAGAAATCTTTAAACATGTTGGGGTTGCTCCCGGTGAAGATTAAATCGTCCACATATAGGCATATTATCAAGACATCTCTATCTTTGATTTTGAAATTAAGGGCATGTTCATATGGACATTTAATGAAACCACTCTATTGAAAATACTTGTCAATTCTGTTATTCCATGCTCTGGGAGCTTGCTTCAATCCATAAAGAGCTTTCTTCAATTTTAGGACTCTGGATTCTTATCCTTTGACTTCATAGCCTAGTGGTTGTTGAATGTAGACTTCGTGTTCAAAAACTCCATTTAGAAAGGTAGACTTTACATCCATATGATGAATCTTCCACTTATTTTGAGCTGTTAAGGAAATAATCAGTCTCATAGTCTCTAAGCGTGCAACAGGAGCAAATACCTCATATAGTTAATTCTAGCTTTTTGTTGTAGCCTTTAGTAACTAGCCTTACTTTGTTCTTTTTTATCTTTTCTTTTGCATTCTTCTTTGTTTTGTAAACCCATTGGACACCAATTAGCTTGTATCCTTTTAGAAGAGGAGTTCCCATGTATCATTCTTTTTAATGTCTTTGATTTCATCATCTATTTCATTTCTCTATTTTTCATCTTACGTAGCTTCTTAAAAGTTTAGTGGTTCATAATTAGAAAAAATGCAAAAAAAAAGAGAGATTTTCAAGTCGATCAGTCACCTCATAGAGATCTTTAAGACTTTTTGTGTGTTCTTCATTTCTTTCAGTTAGGAAAGATGGCAGTAAGTTTCTTTTATCACTTTGTATTAGTGAGGTAGGTGGTGCTGTGTGCTCTTGCTGATGTTCACCTAGTTGCTCTACTGGTGTTTGTTCTATTTCATTAATCTGAAGAAAGAAGTTGAATTCATCTATGGAAGAGTTAAAGTATCATTCACTTTCTTCGTTAAAAATAACATATTTGCTGATCATAAACTTCTTATTATTTGGATTGTATAGCTTATACCCTTTTGAATGAGTAGAATAGTCTATGAAGATGTATCTTTCATTTTTGTCATGAACATGAACATGGGCTAAACTTCCAAATACTCTAAGTTGAGAAATTCTGGGCTTTCTTCCATTCTAGGCTTTTTATGGTGTCTTTCTCCAAACATTTCTTATTGGAGATCGGTTGGACTAGTAGACTGCTATAGCTACTACTTCAGCCCAAAATTCTTTTGACAAATATTTGCTTTTAAGTATGCTTCATGCCATATTAAGGATGGTTCTATTTTTTTTCTTTTTGCAATGCCATTTTGTTGTGGAGATCTCGAATAGTGAGAAAATGTTGAATTCCACTTGTTGTATAGAACTCTTGGAATTCCTTTGAAGTGAATTCTCCTCCTCAATCTGATCTCAATGCTTTAATCTTTCGACCACTCTCATTCTCTATATTAGCTTTAAATGTCTTGAATGCTTCAAAGACTTCTAATTTTTTAGAAATATACCTAAGCTTTTCTTGAAAATTCATCAATAAAAAAAGGAGGTAGTTACTTTTATCGAGAGAGTTTAGAGTAATTGGCCCACACACATCAATATGAATGAGCTCTAATGGCTTCTTGGCTCTTGAGTATGATTCCATAGGAAAACTATTTTAAACTACTTTCCAAGTAAACACCCTTCACGAAACTGATCTGGATGTTTCATGCACGGTAGTCCTCTCACCATTCTATTCTTTGATAATAGTTCCAAGCTTCTATAGTTGAGGTGCCTAAGTCAAAGATGCCATAACCAAGATGCATCTTTATAACAAGCTTTCAAACACTTTACAACATCATTTTGAATATTCAAAGGAAACAATATATTCTTTGACATTTTTGCTTTGGCTATTAAATCTCCTCTGTCATTTTTTATAAAAAGACAATAATCTTTTAAGTAAAAATGATAGCCTTTTTCTAAGAGTTGATCTATACTCAAAATGTTGCATGTCATATCAATCACATGATAGACATTAGAAATTAACTGATGACTACCATCTTTAGCATGAATAAGGATGTTACCTTTTCCTATTACTAATACTTTCGAATCATCACCAAAAGAAACATTGCCAGCCACTAATTCATTGAGTTCCACAAACATACTTCTTTTTCCACACAAATGGTTGCTTGCATAAGTATCAAGATACTAAGTACTTCCTTGACCTTCAATATTGGTTCTGCAATATAGTAGAACTGTCTTCTCCTTGATTTTTGCTTCTACATAATTAGTCTTTTCGTCAACTTTTCTACTGGGAGCTCTGCATTCTTATGCATAATGCCCCTACTTTTGATAATTATAACATTAAACTTGGGATTTATCATACCATAAGTTTGGATTGCCTCTTCCATGACTTCTTGTAGAATTTTCACCTTTCTCATAGTTATTGAAGTTGTTATTATAAAAACTCCAACTTTGTCCACGACCACAGCTTCTACCTCGTCTGTGACTTCTACTTCTACCTTGGCCATGTTAATATCTTTCATTGCATTGGCTTTCATACACATCCTTGAGCTGTAGTTTGAGGAGTTATTTAAAGATTCCTTGTTGCTTCTTGTGCTTCTCTTCATAGGCTTATAATAAGCCTAAAAGCTACTAAATCTTCATTTCCTCTAAGTCTTTTGTCTCTTCTATAGTTACAAAAATATGCTCAAACTTCGGGTTTAATAATGGAGTATCTTTTCTATTATTTTCACATCTTCTAAATTTTTACCACTTCTTTTTGGTTGATTAGAAACAACTAAAACTCTAGAAAAATAATCAGCAATAGTCTCACCTCCTTTCATGTGTAGAGATTCAAACTCCTCTCTAAAGGTTTAAAGACGCACCTTTTTCACTTTTTCTTCCCATTTATATGATGTTTGTAGCTTCTCCCATACTTTTTCAGTGGAGGTTATATCTAAAATTTTCTCAAAATTATCATCATATAGAGCTTGATAGATTAGAAAGAGAGCCTTATTGTCCTTCTTTCTTGAATCTTTTAAACTATCGTTTTCAGACTGGGATAGTGATGCCTCATTTTATGGTTCATTATAACCTTTCTCTATAATATCCCAAGCATCATGTGCACCAAGGAGAGCCTTCATTTTGATACTCCAATTATCGTAACTATTATTGTTGAGTATTGGAACTTAGAAGGATGCTAAACCATTTGCCATATTACTTAATTTAAAAAGAATTTGCAAAATCTGACTTCACAAATGGAACCATAACACCAAAAAACCTAAAGATGAATTCTGGTAAAAAAGTCAACTTCAGTCAATGACTTGGTCAAACAGCTTAACAACTCAATCAACAATTTAACAGCTAGGTCAAATAGCTCAACAGCTCAATCAACAATTTAACAGCTAGGTCAAACAGCGCAGTTAAATGGCTTGATAGTTCAGTCAATGGCTTGGATGAATGGCTTACTAAATGGCTCAGTCAAATGGCTTTATGGCTTGGTCAACGGCTTGAATGGACTCAACTCGACTTCACGACTCGACATGACTCGGCTTTAACTCAGTGAGTTGACTGGGTTTCTGGCAGCAACCTTACGGTAGCAATTGGTAGCATGTCCGACCTCTGATTAGGGTGATTCTGGTGGCGTTGGATTTGTCTTTGTAAGAGCTTTGATTTGGTATACTATATGCCAATATTTGGCTTTGATACTACTTTGTTAAACAACACTCAAAAAATCTTAATTAAACTCTCTCAAACACTCTTACACACTTAGAAGCTTTACTTCCTTACAGTTCTTCTCCACTCTTTTTCTTTTATGCATAAACCTCTTTATAAGAGGCCCTATTTATACTACTAAAGAATTAACCAAACCATTCAAATAAACAAATACAATTAAATCATAACCATACACTTAAAAGTACTACAAATCACACAAACTAATTTTAATAATTTCTAACACCAACTAATAATAATTAATTAGCTAAATTAGAAGCTTCCTTTGGTTAAAACAAGTTTATTTCTCAATAACTCTTACTTGCCAACTCTGCCATTTTAGCCGATGATTTTACGAACTCATCCCTTCTATCCGCCATCACATTATTGACCATTTTTGCAACAATTCTTTTATCACAAACATCCTTCATGACCAATCCTAACTTCCAAACCTCACTCACAAATCTACTATTCACCTATTGGTCAAAATTATAAGGCCAACAAATTTCATAAGCACACCAGCTACAACACTTTCCAAAGTTGAGTTCCATCCACTATGTGTAAAAAATCCATCAATTGTTTTATGTGCCAAAACCTCTTCCTGAGGTGCCTATTTGATAATATATCCATTTTCCTTACGACCCTCCTAAAGCTCTTTAGGAACTCTTTCAATAACACAATCCTTATTGATAATAAAGTTCGGTTTTAGAACCCACAAGAATCTTTTCCTATTGTCAATAATACCATGCTAAAATTCCATTAGCTGGTCTTTTGTCATCATTGTAATGCTACCAAAGCTCACATAGATTACAGATTCTAGAGGTTGATTGTCTAGTCATGTCATGCAGCTCCTATTGACTTCCAATAGGCTATTCGAGGATTGATGTGGTTCATTCATGGTGATGCTTTATTGTGTTGAGAAAATTAACAGAGTTGATACAGTAAAATAATGTTCATAAAGATTAAATAAAATTGTTGCAGAAATAATCAAGTAAATAAATAAATGGAGACAGTTAAACCGGCCAATAAGTGAATAAAATAGGTGATAAAATTTACTGTATAAATAATAAAAATGACACTAATATTTTAACATGATTTACCTTTAATTCTTAGGTTAAGTTCACGGGACAAAATTTAAGATTTTCTTCCACTATGAAAATAGTAAGTACAATAGAGAGTCATCTCTACAAAAAATAATGACATTTAAAGTGTTTCTTAAACACCCAAAATAATTTTCTCATTATTTTGTTACTCATCCGTTGAGAAAAATTTCTCAAACTTTTAAAACTCTCTTACACTTATTAAAGCTAACTAGCTTTGTCTCTCTCCTCACAAGCACATACATAGCACTCAATTTTTGCTCTCCCTCTCTATTGCTTGTGGTTCTCCCATTGTAAGCTCACTTAATAGTATTGCTAAACGGTTGTTTATCTGCTGAAATTGAAGGAGAAGAAGATATGGACCGGCTAATAACAAAAGTTCCAGGAATGGAAACCTTTATCCGATGCAGAGATCTTCCAGGTTTCTGCAGAACTAGTAACATGGAAGATCCTTTATTCAAAACTGTCATAAAGGAAACAAGGCAATCCCCTCGAGCACAAGCACTTATTCTCAACACATTCGATGATCTTGAGGCACCAACATTATCACAAATACGGAAGCACTGCCCAAAAATATACACTATTGGACCGCTGCATGAGCTACTGAAAGCCAAACAACAAAGCATCAACATGAATGAACCGCATCAATCCTCGAATAGCCTATTGGAAGTCGACAGGAGCTGCATGAGATGGCTAGACACTCAACCTGAGGAATCTGTAATTTCTGTGAGCTTTGGTAGCATTACAATGATGACGAAAGACCAGCTATTGGAATTTTGGCATGGTATTGTTGACAGCAGGAAAAGATTCTTGTGGGTTCTAAGACCTAACCCTATTACCAATAATGATGGTGGTGTTGAAAGAGTTCCTGAAGAGCTTTAGGAGGGTCCTAAGGAAAATGGATATATTGTCAAATGGGCACCTCAGGAAGAGGTTTTGGCACATAAAGCAGTTGGTGGATTTTTTACACATAGTGGATGGAACTCAACTTTGGAAGGTGTTGCAGCTGGTGTGCCTATGATTTGCTGGCCTTATAATTATGACCAACAGGTGAATAGTAGATTTGTGAGTGATATTTGGAAGTTATGATTGGACATGAAGGATGTCTGTGATAGAAGAATTTTTGCAAAAATGGTGAATGATGTGATGGCGGATAGAAGGGAGGAGTTCTTGAAATCGTCGGCTAAAATGGCAGAGTTAGCAAGAAAGAGTGTAAGTGAAGGTGGGTCCTCTTTCTGTAATCTGCATCGTTTGTTTGAAGATTTAAAAGATGATAAGCTTGCTAGCACATGACATATAATTGACAGCTAAGTGAAACTTTGCCTTTGCTGCTGTGTACAATGTTGTTATTGGCTTTCCGTTGCTGCGATTCATTTGGGGTGTTCTGAATCCAGTCAGCTGATGTTAGTGCGGCCATATTCCAGATGTCCCTTAACCCGCCGTTGTCATTTGAGTTCCTACTAGAGCTTCTGGTTATTCTTTTGTTCAGGCTTGGTTTGGTTTTGTTGTTTCCATTATCAGTTCGCTTTTTAAGCCCTCAGGTTCCAGAAATTAGACAGCTACTTTTGTACAGTTCGTTACTCTGCATGTTTTAAGTTTTGGTTCTGTTTTCTTCATTGGTTCAGGTTTTAATTTTTTTTTCCCCTTAAGTATCATGAAATTTGTTCTTCAACTTCCTCTCTTTTCTTGGTTTAAGAGTGGCTTCTTAATTTTAAATATTTCTGCAAGGTGAAACGCTCTACAGTCTCTCAAGTTCATTGTTATTTTCAAACGAGATTTTGTTAATTTTTGTTTTCTCCAGTTTGCATCATGGGACGGCTTTATTATAGCCCTCAGATGCCACAAATTAATCAGCCTCTCCTGTTCCGTTCGTTAATCTTCAGGTTTAAGGTTTGGTTCTATTTTCGTTATTGGTTGTTGAAGTTTGGATTTCGTTTTGCACTCTGAAATTGTTTATGAACTTTATGTCTTAGTTTTTAGGAAACGTTTTCATCAAGTCTGAAGTCTGAAACTATCAGAGCTGCTTTACATAGCAACTGGCCTGATTACCTTTTTCAACTCAAACTGCTTCTACGGCTCATAATTTTCTAACACAACCACATGACACTAATATATATATATATATGCGCCAAATTAGTTCAAATTACAAAATGGTACGTTTATTAGTATAATTTGTTTATATGTGATACATGATATAAGTAGATACATACTAATACACATATATATACACATTTTAAAGTAAATAAATATCACACCTATTTATGAATATGTATAACTTAAATTATTAAAGATGTTATAAATATAATTAAAGTATGTATAAAATAACTTAAAATTTATTATCTAAATAACTTAAAGTATGTCATATATATATATATATAACCTAATTCGCTACAAACTCATAATTTTAATAAGAATATATGGTTAAAAAAAAAAACATTCTTATTTTCTTTAATATCCCATAAATCCAAGCTTTAAGCTCTCTTATTTATATGGAAATCAAAACTAAAAACACATGACTATCCTTAGCGCACTAATATAAAATTACAATTGCTATTACAACTCTTTGTTACATTAAAAATTTGAAAAATTATTTGGAAAATTCTTTTTTATTTTGTATGTATTACAATCAACAATATTTGCAACATATAACACACTGTTATTTTTATTGAATAAATGTATACATTTAGAACATATATTTACCAAAAATTTCGGTCATCAATTATAATAAAAAAAAAATTCTTTCTATTTTCATAAATGATCAAGAGTAGAATTTGAATCCTAACTTATCTTTAAAGATAAATGGGATCAGTTAACACGAACAAAAATCAATTTCTGGACAGAAAGAGCATAGGGGCAACAGAAGAAAAAACTACTTCATTTCTATCATGAAGAGAGAACTTTTGTTGAAATCACATGAGAAAATTTAATTTGTCCAAAGTAATACAAAAAGATTCAATATTTAAAACTCGTACACAATTATTATTCCTAATTAACATGTCTTTTCTCTGAGCTCATAAACCTTATATCCTCAATCAACCTGTCCATATAACAAGAAGAAGATCCACCTTCTTTCACACTGTTTTTTGCCTTTCCTGCCATATTAGCCGATGCTCTCACAAACTCCTCCCTCCTGTTCACCATCAGATCATTCACCATCTTTTCAACAATTACTCTATCACACGAATCCTTCATGTCCAATCCTAGCTTCCACACCTCACCAACGAACCTACTAATCACTAGCTGATCACCAACGTAAGGCCAGCATATCATTGGCACACCAGCCACAATACTCTCCAAAGTTGAGTTCCATCCACTGTGAGTCAAAAACCCAGCAATCGCTTTATGTCCTAAAACCTCTTCTTGAGGTGCCCATCTCACAACGTGCCCATTTTCTTTGGACCCAACTTCAAGCTCGGCAGGAATTTCTTCAAGAACCTCACCGTCTTTATTGGTAATACTTTCTGGCCTTATAACCCACAAGAACCTTGTCTTGCTATTAGCAATCCCGTGCCAGAACTCCATGAATTGGTCTATTGTCATTATTGTACTGCTACCAAAGCTTACGTACAGTACAGACTGCAATGGTTGCTCATCCAGCCATTTCATACAGCTTCTATCCACCTCCCAGAGACTGTTGGTGGTTGAATATTGTTCTTGATTATTGATGTGTGTTAGTCTTGATTTCAGGAGCTCGTGGAGAGGACCAATGGTGTAGGTGTTCGGGTAGTGAACGCGAATTTGAGACAGTGTTGGTGGTTCTAGTTCTTCGAATATGTTAAGGATGAGTGCTTGAGATTGTCTCATCTCTTCTGTGGCTATTAAAAGACAAGGATATGAACTTTCTTGGCAAAAATTTGGAAGATCTCGTAGCCGGAGAAAGGTTTCCATAGTCGGTACTTTTGTTATTAATCTATCCATGTCTTCTTTGCCTTTCAACACTTCCAAAACAAGTACCACTCAACATCACTAGTTCAATTGTGCACTAATAGCTTGTTTACACATTATTAAAAGAAAACTAAAACCTGAGAGAGACTATGAGTTAAAATCCAGTTACAACAAAAATGTTTTCAATGCTTAAGTAATTAAATAAATATTTTAAATATCAATTAATTAACATACAATCTAGTTCTCATTAATTCCACGAACCAAATTCATTCTGAAGCCCATTGATCTATTTTGAAGGCCTCATTGTCCAATTGGTGCAAGATCCAATACTCAAGCCCGGTTTGAAGTCCAAACATGTCGGAGTTTATAGATCCAATTTCTTAATATTAGTATTACTAAAAATCTACTTACAAAAAAAAAAAAAAAAAAAAAAAAAGACACAAGCTAGTGAAAAAGATTACAATACCTTTGACAGGAAGATCATGAGCTGCAATGTCAGGAACATCAGGACGGCGCAAGGACAGATGACATGAAATTGAATAGCTGGAACTCCAACTTCCACCGCAACATCATAAACAAATCCCATCATCATATCTCCAATGATACAATCAATCGGCATAACGTTATTCACATCAATTACTATGTTCTTGAAAATTTGTTTGCTCTTCGATTTCATTGCATCCATAAACACCCTCAACTTGCTAACCGAATTTCCAACTCGGACGTCTCCTGGTGACCAACAGTTTGGAATGGTTTTGAATTGAAATTTTCCTTGGTACTTGGCAAAACGAGCTTCAACATCTATACTACGAACTAGATTTTCATGGATCAACTCAAAATTTAAGAAGGTGATTTTTAGGCCTGCAAGGGCTAAAAGCTCAGCTAATTTAAGCATGGGGCTTACATGGCCTTGGCCTGTGGCAGGAAATATTAGTACATGAACAGGAGGACTTGAGCATTGCTCCATCTTTGCTTAGGGGAAGGTTTAGGATAGTCTGAGAGCACAAGACATGTGAATACGGGCACCAGAAAATATATTAAATAGAAGAATACGGGCTCATCACTTATTTCGTCATGCAATAATTAATAGTTATGAAGCATTAATAAGCAACACTGCAAAAAAAAATAAAATAATAAAATAAAATTCTTTTGATTGTACTGTTGTAATTTGAGCTCTTGTATATATTAAAAAAATAATATAAAAACTAATTAAATAATTATTCTGAAATTAATCTTAAAATGAATATAAATCTGAAAATTTATAACAGTTGTCTTTTCAAAAATTGATAACATATATATCTTTTCAAGAGATTAATAACAAATTATAATTTGAGCAAACTCCAACAGAAAAGTACAAAACTCTATGAAATTATGTTCTTTGAATAATAAAAAATCAAATGATCTAAGAATGATAGGGTGCAAAGTTACATCTCTTATGCTCATTATTTTGTTTAACAAAAAAAATTAAAATAATTAGTCTGAACTGTAATTGAATTTTATTTATTAGGACTTTTTTTATAAGCAAAATCTTTTATTTTATTAAAAATTAATGAGGGGAAACCCACTTGAGAATTTACATTCTTACGGGATGAAAAAATCTCTCCCTAAAATTAAGTGCAATTTATTAGGGTTATTATAAATATCTACCATCAACATCAACTTTAATTTTATTGACAAATATATCTTACTTTCAAATTTGTGACAATTTATTTTTTGAAATTTTCAATTTATTATAATTCTATCTACAGTTAAGATGACATGTGCCCATATGTATATATAAATGATTTGTTAACATGGCTGTTAGGCAATTTCCACAAATGTATGGTTTGCAATAAGTAGTAAAGTTCGAGTATCGAGTATTGTTCGCACAAGGAGATTGATACTAAATACTAGCCGTTATTTTATCTCCATAAATTAACAAAATAGATTTAATTGAAATAGAAAACTATATTAACTAATAAAGATAAATTATAAATATATAATAAAAATTCAATAATCGAAAGGTAGAGTATGGATTCGCTTTACTAGACATTACTTGAATTATAGGATTTAATCTTAATTTAACTTGTTAATACAGTCAAGGGTGAATAATTCAAATTACTTAAAATCTCTTTTGAAATCATTCAAGCATGTCAAACTAATTACCGCCTATTTTCATGGTCAAGTAAATTAATTAGGACTCATTAAGTTCCTTAGCAATTAAATACTTCCTGAAGGATTCGTATACTTTCGTGATTGAGGTTCCTAAGTTTCACAGGTCTATGAACTAATAGATCATGCAACTTTCGTTTCTACTAATCTACCCAAAAGCACGCATTTAATCAGGCCTAAAATCAAATACAAGAACATATAAAACCAACCTGTAAAATTGATTGAATATCAACTTAATGAATTAAAACATAAAAACCAAACAGGCAGTAGTCTAGCTACACAAATCCAAACCTTGAGTAAATTAGTTATACATGACGGAAATAATCATAATCAAAGATATTCTAAATATGAGAACAATTATGCTTAAACGTGATTGACTTGAAACTCTACTTCTTCTCCACTCAAAATTTCTTTGATTTCTAATTTGAATGAATTCTATCCTTTTTGAATTGGAGAATTGATCCTCTTTTTATAGCCATCTTTTGCCCCCAGAACTTCCAATTCTAGACTATTCTCATTTTGTAATCTTCTAATTTTGAAATCTTTTAAATTCGTAATCCTAAATGAAAGAGGAAGATTTTTCATGAGTGCACACCCTAGTGGATGGCCATGCACAAGAGTATGCACTAGGGCGTGTATGCAAGCATGTACATTAATTTTGTATGCACACCCTAGCGCATGGCCATGCACTCGAGTGTGTACTATTCCAAATTTGTGCATGGCCTGATATATGGTCGTGTGGTGGGGTGTGCATAGCTTCTTCATTGGGCTTGGCTTTAATCATGCAAGTGCACACCTTCTTGCACAATCATATGGTGAAGCATGCAGGATTCTTGATGAGCACATAGTTGTGCACTAGTCTGTGTATGCAATTTATGTAAAGAGACTTTCCGACACAGTTCCAGACATGAACGTGCACTAGCTTCAGTTCACCAAACTACAACAAATAATTTAATTAGATACTATAATGCACTTAATTATTAAATAAACATGCAAATGTATTCTTTAAAAAGAAAATTAAATAATATTATGCTAAATGCAAGTAAAATTAATAACAATTAAATAAACTTATAAAAATATATTATAAAACCAATAAAATGCTCCTAAAATTATATGTATAAATGACACATAACAAATTTCCCCACATTAAAATTTTGCTTGTCCTCAAGCAAAACGCACAAGACCACTCATCAATGCAATGAACATAGCACATTGACAGACTTCTAAATGTCTATTTGCCACAATCTTAGGTTAATACAAAGCTTATAAATTAAAATTAAACTGATAATTCAAAGTTAAAGACGTAATTTTTACCAAGTGAAGAGCAAACTTAGTTGTTAAATTTTTGAAAATATGCAAATTGGTAATCAAGAAAAATGAAAGTAAATGATACTATTTTCTACAACTTTAAGCCACCCCTTAATTCCATCAAATAAAAGATAGTAATTTTTATTTTATTTTATTAGTGAGTGTAGTTTACACTCCATCTCGCTTTAATCTCTCTATTCTTCTCACTTTCTGTAATCCCCTACTATTCTAGTATTACTAAGCGTGGACACTGTTAAATGAGTCCTTTGGATACTCATAATCAGATTAGAGCATTGGAGTAGATTTCAGAGCATAAAAATATAATATTTATACACTGCCCTAAAGAGAGTTTTTTTTTTATAAAAAAGAAAACTATTATCAAGTTATGTGCTAGTGTCAATGTTAGAATAAAAAATAACATCCAAGTATCACTGACAAGTAGTTTTCTGAACTATAAATTTTCAGATTTAGTTATTCAAAAGTAAGTAAGCATTAGGTTCATTAGAATTTCAAAAGTCTTTAATCTTAAATTATAAACCTAACTTTAAAATTTACAAATGAAGCATTAACAAAAGATTATGAAACATGTACATTGAAATCACATTTGATGCACTCGATAAATTGCAAAAATTCATTGTGTGAGTGTGTGTGGATGCAATCATTCAACATGTAATATATAATATGATACAGAGATGGAATCAAATGTAGAAAATATGTAATGCAATATATATTCTCTCCCCCACACTTAAACAAGTCAGTGTCCATAATGACTAATGAAGAAAAAGAAATAAATGAGAGGTGAAAAGAATGAATTCCCTAAATGAGAGGAGGGTAGACAATGACCTGGGCATTGCCATTTGCATGACCGTGCACATTCACCTCTGTAGTTTTACAAAATTAAGCTGCAAAATAAATAAAAATAAAATTTTGAAAAAAATAAAGTTGAATGAGTTGCCTCATATTAAGTGCTTGTTTATAGTTATTAGCTTGACTAAATTCCCATTTGATCATTAAGGAGGATTGATTAAAGGATAATCCTTGCCCATTTGAGCTCACTTATTTGGCATTAGAAAAGAAGGTGAAAAAGTCTTAAAATTCATAATCCTTCATAGCACTCTTTATTCACCACTCTTTAGAGGCCCCTTTGTCTTCTTAACCTTTTTTATTGTATTCACCTCCTTAGTATCATGAATGAGGTAGGTTTTAAGTGACTCATTGGGAATTTTTGGAAGAACATCTTTACCATAAACCTTAATTACATCCACCCGAAAATAAGAAGTCATTGATGGGGATTGTTGTGCCATTCTGAACATATCGAACTTAACTTTCTCTCCCTCAACTTCAAGTGTTATTTTTCTTCTCTTAACATCAATGATAGCTCTCACTATAGCCAAGAAAGGATGTCTTAGAATAATAGGAATATGAGAGTCTTCTTTCATTTCGACAATCACAAAATCACAAGTGAAGTAAAACGTTCCCACTTTTACCGGAATATCCTCTAATATGCCCACAAGATATATAAAAGTTCTATTTTTAAGCTGTAATCAAATATTGGTAGGCTTAGGATCTCTTATGCTCAATTTTCTACATAAAGAAAAAGGTATTAAACTCACACTATTAGCTTCTAAATCATAGAGAGCTTTACTAATAGCTAATTTTCCAATAACATAAAGTATAGAAATACTCCTTAGATCTTTAAGTTTTGGAGGGACCTTATTTCTAATCACAACACTGTATTCTTCATTCATTGATATAGTTTCATAATCCTCCTACTTCCTCTTATTAATGATAATGTCTTTAAGGCATTTGGGTGACTGCCTCCAATAAGGGAATGGTGATATCTAACTATTTGAATACCTTTTAAAACCTTTAAAATTGCTTGTCAAGTGCTCCATTTCCCATCCTTTAAGGGAAGGGTAAACGAGGTGTCTTCATTATTTTAGGCTCTTAATCTAACTCATTATTCTTTGGCTTTTCTTCTTCTTTTGGTAATTGATTTGGCTCAGCCTTTGATTCCTTAATTTTGTGCTTAAATTCAGGAAATTGCTTCACATTTCATAAAGTTATTGCATTCACATACTCTTTTGGCTTCTCAGGTTGGCTAGAAAATTTTCCCATTTGTCAAAAATTAAAAGAGCTTTCTTATGATGCTATTTGGTGTTTTAGTATCTTATTATGTATGGCTAATTGTTCCAACCTTGCTTCTATCTGCTTGAAATTCTCTTCATGCTGCTTAAAACCTTCTTGAAGTGTTTGATTTATCTTGCTATGTGATTGGATGAAGTTTTCCATTACCATCTCAAAATTGGACTTGGGTTCGGGTTAAGGGTAAGTGCTCTTTTACTGAAAACGTAGTGGTGCTTTATACCTTTAATTTGCATTTAAGTTTGAATTCCCTCCTTGATTTGACCATAATAAATTTGGGTGGTTTCTCCATCCAGGGTTGTATATGTTGGAGTATGGATTCCCTTGAGATTTGTCATTAAAATCATTTAAAGTATTTAATTAATCAATGAAATAACCTTAAGAAGAAAATGTTACCTTGTTAACACACTATGGTGGAATGTCCATCTCCAAATACTTCATAAGATAGCACCTGTGATGGATAACCTGTGAAGTAGAGCTTTTATAATTGCTTTATGAGGCAATCTAATTTAGCATTTACCATGCTTAAGCTGTTAACCTCATACACTCTTGCTGCTTTTCTAGACTAATTTCTCTCTCCATGCCAATGATAATTATTTGATGTCATCTTTTCTAAGAGTGCATATGCATCATTTGTTGCTTTATTTATAAAAGAGCCTTATGTAGTAGCATCTATGGTAATTTATAAAGACTCAAAAAGTACTTAGTAGAATGTTTGCATAAGGAGCCAATTTGGAATGCCATAATGAGGGCAATGTCTTTGTAGGTTTTTAAATCTCTCCCAAGCTTCGTAAAGAGATTCTCTAAGCTATTGCTTGAACCCTGCGAGGTCTTGGCAATATTTGGCAGTCTTTCCAGGTGGATAACACTTAGTGAGAAAGGCCTTAGAAAATGTATCCTATGAGGTGATGGAGTTTGGTGCCAATAATCCTAACCATAATTTTGCCTTGTCCCTTAATAAGAAGGAAAACAACCTGAGGTGAATAGCATCCATGCTCACTCCATTGATCTTAAAAGTGTTACAAATGTCAAGGAAAGAAGCTAGATGAGCATTAGAATCTTCTGCTGGTAGTTCATCGAATTGATATTGTGAAACCATTTAGATGTATGTAGGTTTGATTTTGAAAGTGTTGGCTTTAATAGTCAACTTCATAATACAATTTTGGCTTCCTGTAATACTTGGAACCCCAAATTCTTCTAAAGTTGTTATTGCTTGGTTAGCCATTCTTTCGTCTTTTTCTCATTTCTCCTTCCAGTTCTTTTTGTAATTCTTTTCAATTTTTGGATTTACTTTTTCTAGTTCAAGATGTTTTTATCTTGTCTGCATAAACAAGAATCAAATACCTAAAAAGAAAAAGTAAGAAAATAAAATAAAATAAAAATAAAATGTTAGTCTAGAAGAAATAAAAAGTGTGCTAATATTGGTATTGCCATCTCCGCAACAACGGTGCCAAAAATATGTTAGGCAATTTTCGCAAGTGCATGGTTAGAAACAAAGTAGTAAAGTTTGAGTATTGAGTATCGTTCCCACGAGGAGGTTGATTCCAAGTACTAGCCGTAATTTTATCTCCACAAGCTAACAAAATAGATTTAATTGAAATAGAAAAACTATATTAACTAACAAAGATAAATTCTAAATTGAAAATAAAAATTCAATAATCGAAAGGTAGAGCTTGGATTTGCTTCACTATAAGTAGTAGTCTAGCTACACAAATCCAAACCCTGAGTAAATTAGTTACACATAATGGAAATAATCATAATCAAAGATATTCTAAACATGAGAACAATTATGCTTAAATGTGATCGACTTGAAACTCTTCTTCTTTTTTACTCAAAATTTCTCTGATTGCTAATTTAAATGAATTCTATCCTTTTTGAATTGATGGATTGATCCTCTTTTTATAGCCATCTCTTGCCATAAAACTTCCAATTCTAGAATATTCTCATTTTGTAATCTTCCAATTTTGAAATCTTCTAAATCCGTAATCCTAAATGAAAGAGGAAGATTTTACATAAGTGCACACCCTAGTGGATGGTCATGCACAAGAGTGTGCACTAAGGCATGTATGCAAGCTTGTACGTTAATTTTGAGTGCACACCCTAGCACATGGCCATGCGCTTAGGTGTGTACTATTCCAAATTTGTGCACGACCTGATATATGGCCGTGTGGTGGGGTGTGCATAGCTTCTTCATCAGGCTTGACTTTAATCATGCCAATGCACACCTTATTGTATAGTCATGTGGTGAAGTGTGCAAGAATCTTGATGAGCACATAGTCATGTACTAGCTTGTGTATGCAATTTGTGCAGAGAGATTTTTCCAGATATGGTTGTACACTAGCTTTAGTTCACAAAACTGCAACAAATAATTTAATTAGATACTATAATGCACTGAATTATTAAACAAACATGCAAATGTATTCTTTAAAATGAAAATTAAATAATATTATGCTAAATGCAAGTAAAATGAATAACAATTAAATAAACTTATAAAAATATATTATAAAACCAATAAAAATGATCCTAAAACTATATGCATAAATGACACATAACAATGGCATGCATGTGTATATTAATAGTAAATTTTAAATTAAGCATTTTTTTAGCAAATATATCTTTACTTTTATTATGTAAATTTTAAAATTTTTTAATATTTATTTTGTAACTATAAATTTTTTTTTTCTAATTCAAATCAATATATTTTTTTCAATTCACTATACTCGTTACATTAAATTTCATCACAATTTCTTTATTTTATTTATTATTTTGATAAGTTGGGATCAAAATCAAATAAAAAAATGTTCCATAAATTTTAAATGTATTTTTATGAATATTTGAATTTTTTTTTTTTTTGAAAATAGGCTCATGATCACTTAAAAATATCAATAAATCTCTAAAAATAATACTGAAATTGGATAAAATTCAAATAAGTTGATAAAATAAATTAGTATAATTTTTATCATTTTAAGGTGAAAATTAAAATTATTGCTATGTTCCTTCAAATAAATAAATTAGTTGAATGATAAATAATTCTAAATTATGTGGAGTAATTTCATAAATTGTCATTAATGATAATGATTCTCAAATTATGTATATTATTTATTTTTATTTTTAAATTTAAAATTTTTAATATATAATTTTTTTAGTAGTTTAAAAATTAAATGAAATTAAAATAATTTGCAAAATTGATAAATTGTTGTGAAAATTTGAAGACAAATCTGCGGAAATAATGTAACAGCTATAATTGAATTAAAACAAATAAAAAATTGATTCGGGTTAGAAAAATTTTTGATACCTAAAAATAACTATTTAAAATTATAAGGATATATTTTCAAAAAAAGAAAGAAAGAAAGATAGAGATAGAAAAAGGACTTTTTTTTTTTTCAAATTTCCATATAAGTAAATTATTTACACATGCATGATATGTCAATATGGGCACATGCTATTTTAATCATAAATAGAATTATAATAAATTCAAAAATTTGTATAACAAATTATTATAATTTAGAAATTAAGATATATTGACAAAAATTACTAAAATTCATAGTAGATATATGTAATAATTATTTATTTTATAATTTTCAAAGCGAACTGTAGAATCTTCCAGAATGAGGATTACATGGTTTTGTATATATCTTATGGGAATGAAGAACGCGACCCAAGTTTAAAAATTAAACAACTAGGGCTAAAATAATTAACTAGTTACCAAGTCACACTTTTGTAGCAGATGACTTTTTCCTCCTTATTGTAACTAAAATATATGTAACATAACATGTCTCAACAATTGGATGAGAGGTTGCTATCTTAAGCATGAATAATGATACTATTAATTTTTTTACTATTGCGTATCTTACCAATCCCCTTTTAACACATATCCGAACATGACCCTTACCATTCTTTTTTTTCCCCCTCCCTAATTAGAACTCGTCAAAAATAAAAATTAAATAACCATGTCATTTTGACAAATACATGAATGAAACGAAAAAATGTTTATCTATACAATTGAATTTGCAATCAACTTCCTAACCAAGAAAATATGAACAAGTTGGCTAAAATTGAAAAAAACAAAGTTTGTAATCGACAGGAAGACAAATTGTTGGATTTTTTTAATGCATTTCAAAAATATTTTTAATGCATTATGCATCTTGCCAATCCTTTTTAACAGTACCTAACTGAAGACGACCCATTTATTGATTACCATTCTTTTTTTCTTAATTAGAATTCGTCAAAAAAAAAAATAAATAAATAACCATGTCATTTTGACAAATACATGAAACGGAAAAATGTTTGTCTCTGTAATTGATTTTGCAATTATTAGTCAAATTCTTAGCCAAAAAAATGTGAACAAGTTGGCTAAAATTGAAAGAACAAAGTTTGTGATTGATTGTCAGAAACACAAATTGTTGGAATTTGCTAAGTTGAAGCCGGTTGGAACTTAAATTTAAGGAAATGGATATGATATATCCTTAACTTTGAACCAATTTTTAATTTAATCCTATTTTTAAAGTTGTTTCAATTTGGTTCTCAAATTTTTAAATTTGTGTCAATTCTATCCAAATATTAATGGATATGAGATAGAGTTGAGTGGCATTCCTACATAGCTTAAGAGCATTTGATATGACAAAAAGTGTCTTATATGACCATCTCACATGATTAACAATTCCATTATCAATTTTTCGAGTTGTGTCAAATCTATCCATATGACAAATAATTTTGAAATTTTTTAAATTATGTTCATAATTGTTTAATTATGCATATAAAGACTATTTCATTATAAGTGAAAAATTAAAATTAATTGACTCAATTTAGTTTTTAGTGTTGAATTATGATAATAAATTATTTTCTTTTAAAAATAAAACAAAATTATTTTTTAATTTGAATTTTACTATTGTAAATTTTTTTTTAAGGATTAAATATAAAAATAAATAAAAAATAAAGGGTATTTTGAGGTGTAAAGTTCGAATTCTATCGTCATCAATTTCAAGGGAAATGACTGTCTCATTGTACAGTCTATCAATATTTAGGTCATATAGCTTCTCTTTTTTTTTTTAAAAAAAAAAATTAGATTTCACTTTAAACATAGAAAATTATATCAAGAAACGCATGTTATGCCTAGATAATGTAAGAGCTATAGAAGATTTATTTCATTTTAAGGTGAAAAATAAATTACTTTTCAACTTGTGGTTATTTTAACACAAATATTTAATTTGTAGTGATTTAGTAAAAAAAAAAAAATTGACTTTCAAATGGTGAAATAAAAAAGGATAAATTTTTTTTTTCTCATTTCTCTCCAAAAAAGAAAAAAGAAAAAAGAAAAAAGAAAATAGGAAAAAGTGGTTGTCACATAGGCATCTTGCCATTTTTAGTGGCTTGAATGTCATTTTAAATGGCTAGAAAACGGGAGGCCTCTCTCTCTCTCTTTTTTTTAATTACTAAATATTCCTTTATTTATTTATTTATTTTTATATTTAATCCTTAAAAAATATTTACCAAATAGTCTTTATATGCATAATTAAACAATTATGAATATAATCATCTGGATAGATTTGATATAACTCAAAAAGTTGAATATAGAATTGATAATGCAAGATGGCCATGCAAGATGTTTTTTATCACATCAAACACTCTTATACCACGTAGGAATGCCACCTTAGCTCTGCCTCATGCCTATTGCCATTTGAATAGAATTGACATAAATCTAAAAGTTGGAGGATCAAATTGAAACAATTTTGAAAGTAGGATTAAATTGAAAATTGGTCAAGAATTGAGGATATATCATATCAATTTCCCTAAATTTAATCATAACTTTGATTATATTTATAAGTTATTATATATTTCATTGATATGATAAGCTAATTAGAAGTTAATTTAATAATTATTAATTTTTTTTGAGTAAAAGTTGGAGTCCAGTTTTCAAATAACACACAAGAACATCTCAACTAGGTTGACACACTCGTAGCGTTGACATCACACTTATGTACTCCAAGGAATATTATTAATAATAAAATAAAAAATGTTAAGTAACAAGACAAAAGAGGCAAAAGCCTCATAACAACTAGCAAAACTAAAAATGAACTTTCCGGCTATAATCATCATAAATAGCATCATTACAACAGCTTAGAGTATAATCCCACCAGAGAAAAGAAGTGGCAGAAACACCATGCTTAGCTAACACATCAGCAATAGTGTTACCTTCTCTAAAATTATGAGAAATTCTGAATTCCATTTGAGAAATATAAGACAAGCATTGAATCCACTATTGTCAAACTGTCCATGGAACCCGTTTAGATTTAGCATGAAATAGTTGAACAACATACATAGAGTCGTATTCTAACCAAATAGAATGCCAACCATGATGTTAAACTATATAAAAAACCTTTAGAGCAGCATGAAGCTCAACAAGAATATAAAGTTATAGCCTATAACAAATGAGGAAGCTCCTCGAGGTATACCTCTAATAGTGCAAAAGATACCACTTGAACTAGTAGCACCTAGAGACCCAACGAAGATCCATCTGTGTTAACTTTTGTCCACCCATGCAAGGGAGGGCACTAAGAAATGAAGACAATTGCTGGAGCCTTAGTAGGAATACCACGAATCCTCAAAGAATTTAATGTCTAAAACTTGTTAATAGAGTTAAATATATGCCTAACTAAAAAATAATCAGTCTCCTTAATTAGTTGCTAAAGACTCAATAATGCTCTATGTATATTAGGAGGCTTATGATAAAAATATAACAACATTATAATGGTACCAAATAATACAAACCCCATGCATACTGGCGGACCTCCAGAGAGCCGATAACTGAGTACTGAAATAATGAGACATAGTATCTAAACCATATCAACTAAAGAGCTAGAAACATCAATATGCTTACCAAAAAGGCTAAAGGTCAATTGCCAAATAGTTATAGTGAAACTATAATTAACAAATAAGTGATTGCCCTCCTTTGAATGGGATTCACAAAGCACACATCGGGAATGAAATAAAATGGCTTTCTTTTAAAGATTTTCATATATTGAAAGATGTTGAAGCAAAGACCTCCAACAAATAAAAGATTTTGATGGTGAGAAAATCTCTTTCCAAATAAAAGAGCACCAAAGAATGCAAGGCCAAGAAACTCTAAGAGAATTATACATTCTTTTAACAGAATGCATCCCATCAATACTTTTAACCCAAATACAAGTATCTCGATCCTCAAGCAAAGAACTAACAGTAAGAATGTTGCTAGTAACCTCATTATTAGAAATATGAATACTATAAGGATAAAGAAATCAATCTTTCAATAAAGAGAAAGGATAGTTAAGAGAGATAATCAAATTCCAAGCATTGAATTATTAAGAACTTACAAGTGCTTAATACCAAGACCTCCTTTTTTAACTGGAAGACAACAAACCCACCAAGGAATAATTACTAATTTTCTTACAGTAATAGTGTTAGTCCAAAGAAAATTACACATACACCTCTCAATAATCTTAAATAAAGAAGATGGCCATTTATAAATTACAAAGAATGCAATAAAGAGCTTGTAATAACTAATAAAATGAGGGTTAGTCTACAAGTCATAGACAAAGAGTTCCCCTTCCATTTTGCAAACTTATTGCAAATCTGATCAACTATGTGTTGCAAGTATTTATGCTTAAGAGCACCCATAAATAAATGCATCCCTAATTAAAAAAAAGAAAAGGAACCTTTTCTCATACCAGTAAGATGCTGCATCTTAAGAATACGCTTATTAGTGATGCCAATGCCATAAAAGATTTTAGACTTGTCCTAATTCACCATTTGATAAAAAAGCTGCTTATAAGTCTTGAATATGGCATTAATATTATGGATATTATGTAAAGAAGCTTTCCCAAACAATAAGATATCATCGGCATATAAAAATGAGTAGGGAAAAAGGTGTTCCTTGTATAAAGCATTGGAAGAAAATCCCCCTGAGTAGCCTTAAAAGAAAGAAAATGACTTAGAAAATCCTCTTCTAGGCAAAACAAAAGAGGGGAGAGAGGATCCCCTTGCTGAACTCCTAGAGAAAAAGGTAAATAACCATGAATCTTGCCGTTGATGATAATGGAAAGCCTAGCAGATGAAAAAAATAGACAAAATCTAATCTCTGAACTGGAATGTAAAACCAAAGGCTTTCAAGACATCTAGAAGATAACTCTAATCAACTATGTTAAAAGCTTTATGAATATAAATTTTAATAGCCATATTGCCACCAAAGTAAGCTTTATTAAAAGCATTGGCTCCCTTTGAGGCTCCAAAAATGCAATAAAAGATATATTAACCCCTAATAAAACCAAAATGTTAAGATGAAATAATTCGAGAAGCAATAGAAGCTAACCGATCTCCAAGGATTTTGTAACAATTTTAAGGCTAAAATTGCTCAAACAATAGGGCAGAAATGTATTAACCTTAGCAATAATCAATCTTAACTTTGATATTAACAAACTTAATTTTGAGCATTTAATTTATTTATTTAAGTGTGTATAAGTTAGGACTATATTGGAAGTTAAAATGAAGTATAATTATCTTGGGCTAATTGGACCTTTGAGATTCAATGAGCCTTTTGACATCCTTAGAGCTTTATAATGAGAAAGTTATCTTCTTCATATTTGAATTAAACATCATGAGCTTTCTAAATTGGGCTTATTTGTCAAAATCTAAGTTCATTTGAGTATGAAAATTTTGAGTCGATATCTACGTATATGTCTGCCATCTCAAATTGCACATCTCTTAGTATTTTGGACTTATCTTGAGTTACAGAAGTCCAATTAAGGTGATTCAAAATGATATAAAAAGATAATTCAAATATATACAACTTCTATGAAGAAATTATGAGCAAATTAAAATTTCATTAGGATCAAATCAAGGCTTTAACCTGTGTATAACTATCTAACAATATTCTTTATTTCAAATTGTACAGCTCTTAGTAATTTGGACATATCCTAAGATACATAAGTCCAATTTAGGTGATTAAAAATGATATAGAAAGATAAATTAAATATATACAACTTTTATGAAGAAAGTATAGGAAAATTCAAATTTATTCAATAGCAAATCACATGTTCAATTTAGATATAGCTGTCTGATAGTATTTTGCATTTCAGATTGCATAGCGCTTAGTATTTTGGACATATATTAAGCTAAAAAATTCAAATTTGGATGATTCAAAATAATATTAAAAGATAATTCAAATATCTACATCTTTTATGAAGAAAGTGTGGGCAGATTCAAATATATTGAGTAGCCAATCACGGTTTCAATCCATAAATAGTTGTTTGACAACATCACTTTCAATGATTCAAAATATAAATATTGGTCATATCATTTGCACCTCCAACAACTATATTTTTAAGTATAAATACCTTTAGAGCTGAATTGAAGTTTAAAAAAAAACTTGTTTATCATTCATTCTTTCTTAAGCATTCATTGGGCTCTCAAATTCTCTAAAATAATTCTTTGTTTGTATGAACCTTGTGAGAGTTGGTATTGTGTTAGAAATAAAATTTCTCTTCATCTTAAATCTTGGGTTAGATTAGAAGGGAAGTGAGGTTTATTTCTAAAGGAATTGGTTTAAGTGTTATCCATTAAAACACTTAGGTTTTGGTTTTTTGAGTGAGCCTTGAAAACTCAAGTTGTAAGGTTATAAGAGTGAGCCATAAAACTCTCATGTAATCTTAATCTTGTGAATAAGATTATGGGTGATTGAAAATCCTAACTTGGGGATAAGATAGGTGGAGACATAGGATTATTGTTAAATCCGAACTCTTTAAACCTTTATATTCTTCATTCTTCCTTCTCAACTTTCATTCAATTCTTGCAAAAAATTATTTTAATTTCTTATTTTTATTTGATAATCCTATTCACCCCCTCCTGGACTCTTTTCATTTAGTATCAGAGCTTGAATTCTAGGTACTTCATTACTAGAGTACAAGATCATGGGGAGTGAATCATAAAACATCTCTTCTCTTAGACTATTATTTAATGGTAGTGACTATCCATATTGGAAATTCAAAATGGAATTATATATTGATTGTGATTCCATCATACTTTGGGACATTGTTCTAAGAGGTTGGGAACCACCGACAACTAACATTGATGGTGTAGTAACTACTATTGTAAGAAGCCAATGGAGTATTGATCAAAAGGAAGAAAATCATAAAAATAAGAAAGCTATGATTACTCCAGTCTCTTGAATGACAACAGAAGAAGGAGGCAAGCTTCAACATTGTATATTGGCCAAAGAAATATGGGAGACTTTAGAAAATCACTATAAAGGCAACATTCAAGTAAGAAATAAGAAGGGTCAACTTCATATGTATGAATATGAACTCTTCAAAATAAAGCCTCATGAATCAATCACAGAGATGACAAACTATCTCAATGATCTCCTTACAACCCTCAAGAAACTTGGAAAACATTTCTCCAAGGAAGAGGTAAATAATAAGATTCTAAGAATCCTACCTAAGAAGGATTGAGAATCTCATGTTGCTTCAATTAAGAAAACTCAAGACCTCTCCACTCTATCAACCGATGTACTCATTGGTAAGCTCTTAACACATGAGCTCACTATCAAGCAAAGAGGTAAAGAACAATAAGAGAAAGAAGAAAAGAAAAAGAGCATTGCTCTAAAAGCTCTTCAAGAAGATAGTGAAGTGGAAAACATCAAAGATTCTAGTGATGAAGATGGTAACATTGTCATGCTTATTAGGAACTTCAAGAAGTTTTTAAAAAAGAAAAACTTCTCAAGAACAAGAGACTTCAACAAGAAGTTCAAAGGAGATAGGAAGAAGAAAACTAAGGAGGTTACTTGCTATGAATGCAAAAAATTGGGATACACACAACACCATTGCCAATACATGTCTCACTTAATGACATAAAACAATAAGAGATACACACAACACCAAAGGCATGTTGCACACACTAGGAAAGCGTTTCATCCTAGGAGGAATAAATTAAAAAATATTATATGTTCTTATTGCATGATCAAAGGACATACTAACAATGTGTTCTTCTATAGAAGACTACACATGAATTTACTTCCTACGGATTATCTTGAAACTAACTAACGTAGACCAAGAAAGGTTTGGGTCCAAAAGAATACTTAAATTATTTTATGTAGATGTGCTTGAAATCCACAAGAACAAAAAGCAAGTGGTATCTCAATAGTGGATGTTCAAGGCACATGATGGGAGACAAAGAGCAATTCAAAAAACTTAATGCTAAGGATGGAGGACATGTTACTTTCAGAGATAATGCAAAAGGAAAAATTATTGGCATTGGAGAAATAGGTAATCCTCAATCCTTATCTATACATCATGTGTTTTTTGTTAATGGTCTTAAACAAATTTGCTTAGTATAAGTCAATTATATGACATGGGAAATAAAGTAACTTTCTATCCTAAAAATTGCTTTGTTAGTAGTCTTGATGAAAACAAAGTTATTTTTAATGGTGAAAGAGTAGATAATGTTTATGTCATTGATTTGAATAAAATTGATAACAAAGGCATAAAATGTTTAGTGTCTATCTCTCGTGACATATGTACATGGCATAGAAGATTTGGACATGCAAATTTTAAGCTTTTGAATGATCTTTATAAACATAAACTTGTGATTAGTTTACCTAAGCTTGGATTCACTAAGGATAAACCTTGTGATGCTTGCCAAAAGGGAAAACAATCCAAGACCTCATTTAAGCTAAAAAATGTAGTGTCCACCTCTAGGCCATTTGAACTTATACATATGGATTTATTTAGACCAACTAAAGTTGCTAGTCTTGGTGGAATGCACTATGCATATGTATTGGTTAATGATTACTCTAGATTTACATAGGTATGTTTCCTTGCTCATAAGAGTAATGCATTTAAAGCTTTTGAAAAGTTTGCAAAAAGAGTTCAAAAAGAAAAAAGACTTTTGTATTTCCTCTATTAGAAGTGATCATGGAACTGAGTTTGAAAATGAATTTTTCAAAACTTTTTGTGATGAAAATGGTATTTCACATACATTCTCTTCTCCTAGAACTCCTTAACAAAATAGGGTAGTTAAAAGGAAAAATAGAACTCGTGTAGAAATGGCTAGAACAATGCTTCATGAGTATAATTTGTCTCTATACTTTTGGGCAAAAGTCGTTAACACGTCTTGCTATATTTCAAATAGAGTTTTCAAAAGACCAATTTTGAATAAAACTTCTTATGAGCTATGGAATAATAGAAAATCCAAAATTTCATATCTAAGAGTATTTGGATGTAAGTGCTTTATGTTAAACACCAAGGATAATCTTGAAAATTTTGATTCTAAAGCCAATGAAGGAATTTTCCTAGGCTATTCTATTTCTAGTAAAGCATATAGGGTCTTTAATAAGAGAACTCTAGTAGTTGAAGAGTCAATGCATGTGGTATTTGATGATTCAAACTCACTTAATCCTAGAAAGGATATTTGCAATGTTGATGATCTTGTAGGTGATAATGAGATTGTGGAAACATAAGAAGAAAATGCTCGTAAGCTTTTGGAACTTGAAGATCCAAGCAAGTAGGAAAATGAGGAGACATCTCAACCTACCTTAAAGGATAAACTTCCAAAGGATTGGCAATTCAAGAAAGCTCACCCTCAAGACCTCATTATAGGTGACACCATAAAAGGGATAACTACTAGATCTCAATTAAAGTCTATTGTTAATTTAGCCTTCATTTCTCAAATTGAACCCAAAAATATTGATGATGCTTTGTATGATGAATTTTGGGTCCTTGCTATGCAAGAAGAGTTAAATTAATTTGAGAGAAATAAGGTTTGGACCTTGGTTCCTAGACATAAACATCATCTTATTATAGGCACCAAATGGGTGTTTAGAAATAAGATGAATGAACAAGGTGTCATAACTAGGAATATAGCTAGACTAGTGGCTAAAGGTTATAATCAAAAGGAAGGCATTGATTATGATGAAACCTTTGCCCCCATTGTAAGGTTAAAAGCTATTAGGATGTTACTTGCATTTGCATCATACATGGATTTTAAACTTTATTAAACGGATGTTAAAAGTGCATTTTTAAATGGTTTTATTGAAGGAGGTATATGTTGAACAACCTCCAGGTTTTGAAAAAGTTGACTCTCTAAATCATGTTTTTAAACTTTCAAAAGCATTATATGGATTTAAACAAGCTCCAAGAGCTTGGTATGAAAGATTGAGTAACTTTTTACTAGGAAAAGGTTTCTCTAAAGGAAAGGTTGACACAACTTTTTTTTATAAAGAAATCCAAATATGATTTATTAATTATACAAATATATGTTAATAACATAATATTTGGTGCTACTAACCATTACTTTATGAGGAATTCTCTAATTTAATGCAAAGAGAATTTGAGATGAGTATTATGGGTGAACTTAAATTCTTTCTTGGACTACAAATCAAGCAATGCAAAAATGGGATTTTCATCAATTAAACCAAGTACACAAGAGACGTTCTGAAGAAATTTGGCATGGATGGAGCTAAGATAAGTAAAAATCCAATGAGCACCACAACCAAACTTAACAAATATGAGAATGGCAAATTAGTTGATGAAAAGTGATTTATAGGTATGATTGGATCTCTTCTTTATTTAATTGCTAGTAGACCTGATATTATGTTTGCTACTTACTTATATGCTAGATTTCAATCAAGTCCTAGAGAGTCTCATTTGAATACTATCAAAAGAATTTTCAAATATCTTTGTGGTATAATGCATTTAGGACTTTGGTATCCTAAGAGTTCATCCTTTGACTTGATTAGTTATTCTGATGCAGACTTTGCTGGTAGTTTACTAGATAGAAAAAGCACTTTCGGAACTTGTCAAGTTTTAGGACAATGTTTAGTTTCTTGGTTTAGCAAGAAACAAGTTTTGGTTGCCTCGTCCACTATTGAAGATGAATATATTGCAGTAAGTCTTTGTTATTCATAAGTTTTATGGCAAAAACAAAAGTTATTAGACTATGGTGTCAAACTTAATAACACTGCAACCAAATGTGATAATACAAGTCCTATCAACCTTAGCAAAAATCCCATTCAGCATTCTAGAACTAAGCATATAGACATTATACATTATTTCTTGTGTGATCATGTTCAAATTGGTGATATCTCACTTGAATTTGTTGATACAAATAATCAACTTGTAGATATCTTCACCAAACCTCTCAATGAAGAGAGATTAAATTTCATTAAGCATGAACTGGGCATGATTAATGGTTCTAGTTTATCTTGATTTTATGTTTAATTGATGTTGAACTGTTTTCATGTGAAATCATATCTTGCTTATTGATTACTTTGATTGATAAATATTTTGATTTTGATCTTAATTTTTTTTAGTTGTCAGCTTATATTTGGTTTATCTTTTTAAATTTTCTTTTGTATTTTGTCAAAGGAGGAGAAATAATTTGAGTTTGCATATGTCCCTAGTTAATTTTTTTTTTGTGTACTTAGTTTTTTTTTAATTTTAAAAATCCCTTAAAAATGTGTTTATGTTAGTGACATATTATATTTTTATTTGATATAGGGGGAGAAATTTTGTTTAAATTTTTGCATGCATATTAACATTATGATTAATTTTGACGTACGTCATATGTTACAAAAAATCTTGTTTTGCTTACTTTATGTATGACATAGATTTTATAAAGATTTTGAGTATCTTTATTTTTCATTTTTCGTTTATATCTCTCTCTTTTCTTTTTACTTTTGACAAAGGGGGAGAAATATATTGTTATTCGTTACTATACATGCGTTTAATATCTTATTATTGTGTTTATACATGCATAATTCATATATAATTTCTTCTTAGGAATGATTTTTATCTTTGATAAGGCATGAATATCTTCTTAGAAATTGATTTTATCTTTGATAAGGCATGCATTACTATATATGTGTATAATATTTTATTATTGTGTTTATACATGCATAATTCATGTATAATTTCTCCTTAGGAATGGTTTTTGTTTTTGATGAGGCATGAATATCTTCTTAGGAATTGTTTTAATCTTTGATAAGTCATGAATATTTTTTCAAAGATTTGGTGTATCTTTGTTTTATTCCTATAGGAAGTGATGCATTTTAGTAGCACTATATGCATATATGTTTGAAATTATTTCCTCACATTACCTAACATTTATTTAAATTATCATGTTATCATATTTTATATTTTTAATACATTTATCATAAGAATGCCATGTTTTTATCCCTCCTTCTATATTTTACATTGTTTATATTTTTTTGTCAAGGGGAATAATCTATAAATTTATATTTCTTATCATGTAGGGAGAGAAATAAAGAAATTATATTTTATTACATATGGTATCATTATTATCACAAATATTATCACACACTTTACTTTGTATTATTTTTTAATTAAACTTAAAATAAGTTTGTCAAAATCAAAAAGGGGGAGATTGTTGATCTTAGCAATAATCAATCTTAATTTTAATATTAACAAACTTAATTTTGAGAATTTAATTTATTTATTTAAGTTTGTATAAGTTAGGACTCTATTGGAAGTTAAAATGAAGGATGATTATCTTGTGTTGATTGGACCTTTGAGACTCAATGAGGCTTTTGACATCCTTAGAGCTTTATAATGAGAAAATTACATTCTTTATATTTGAAGTATACATCATGAGCTTTCTGAATTAGGCTAATTTTTCAAAATCCTAGTTCATTTGGGTATGCAAATTTTGAGTTGAAATCTACATATATGTCTGCCATCTTAAATTACAAATCTCTTAGTATTATAAACATATCTTGAGTTACAAAAGTCTAATTAAGGTGATTCAAAGTGATATGGAAATATAAGTCAAATATCTACAAATTTTTTGAAGAAATTATGGATAAATTAAAATTTCTTTAGGAGCAAATCATGGCTTCAACTTATGTATAGCTATCTGACAGTATTCTGCATTTCAGATTACAGAACTCTTAGTATTTTGGACATATCTAGAGTTTCAGAAGTAAACTTTAGGTGATTTAAAATGATATAGAAAGATAAGTCAAATATATATAATTTCATGAAAAAAGTATAGGAAAATTCAAATTTCTTCAATAGCAAATCACGGGTTTAACTTGGATATAGCTATCTGACAGCATTCTGCATTTAAGATTGCATAGCTCTTAGTATTTTGGATATAACTTGAGCTAAAAAATTCCAATTTGGATGATTCAAAATTATATTGAAATCTAATTGAAATATCTATAAATTCTATGAAGAAAGTGTGGACAAATTCAAACGTCTTGAGCAACTAATCACGGTTTCAATCTATGAATAGCTGTCTAATAACGTCACTTTCAATGATTCAAAATATAGACATTGGACACATCATTTGCACCTCCAACAACTATATTTTTACGTATAAATACATTTAGAGCTGAATTAAAGTTAAAAAAAAACTTGTTTAACATTCATTTTTTCTTAAGCATTCATTGAGCTCTCAAATTCTCTAAACTAATTCTTTGTTTGTATAACTCTTGTGAGAGTTGGTTGTGTGTTAGAAATAGAATTTCTCTTTATCTTAAATCTTGGGTTAGATTAGAAGGGAAGTGAGGTTTATTTAGAAAGGAATTGGTTTAAGTGTTATCCATTGAAACACTTGGGTTTTGGTTTTTTGAGTGAGCCTTAAAAACTCAAGTTGTAAGGTTATAAGAGTGAGCCATAAAAATTTTATATAATCTCAATCTTATGAATAAGATTGTGGGTGATTGAAAATCCTAACTTGGGGATAAGTTAGGTGGAGACGTAGGATTGTTGTTGAATTCAAACTCCTTAAATCTTTATGTTTTTCATTCTTCCTTCTCAACTCCAATTCAATTCTTGTAAAGAATTCTTTTAATTTCTCATTTTTATTTTATAGTCCTATTCACCCCCCCTCCAAGACTCTTTTGAAAATGTTTAACCTGAATAACATCCACAAACTTAAGGTTAGAATCATATAACTAGAATTAATGCCTGAGGTAAGGATTCCAATTCAGAAAAAACTTTAAACAGCTGAACATACATCACCACCAATAATATCCTAAAAGGATTTAAAGAAGTTACTTGTAAACCCATATGGAACTAGGGCATTGTTGGTTTTTTAGCAAAATTGTCAATCCCACATTGAAAATTTAAAAGGCATGGGAGGAGTCTTAAGGCTATAATTAAACTCCTCCCCCATTTGGTTATATCATCCCAAAAAATTAGCCTTTTCCAATATTTAGGCTATTTGTATTCTTTCTCTCTTTTTTGTAATATTTCCTCAATTAGTGAATTATTATTTTGGTAATGTCTAAGGACTTAGGCATAATTGGTTGAACCTCATTAAATTTTGGTGTTTTCTTTTATGTCTATTTAATAGTTATTATAGGGTATAGTTGTTGTTAATTATTGTGCTATTAAAATTACTTATCTTGGTTAAATTTTATCTAAGGAGAGTAGTTTTTAAGTGGGACCATTGTGACCCCACCACTCTTTCCTGGGAATCTACCTTGGGGTGATTTTTAGTACAATCGTTTACACTCTAGTCACCTGTGCAATAGTTCTCAAGGTGAATTTGCTATTATTGGTGAAAATTAACATGAATTCCACAACAATTGATATCAGAGCTCTTAGTTTATTTTAGTATGCTCTATGGTTGTAACTTAGGCTGATCTTCCAAATCAGAAAAAATATCCTTAGGCTAGTTGGCATTCCATATTGATAACTATTAAATGGAATTTGTAGCAGAAATGGCAAATAGCACAAAAGTATCCACATCTACTTCAACAGCTTCTTTATCTTCAATTTTGACAAGAAATACTGTGGAAAATGCTAGATTTATGGTGAAGATTTTTTATGGCACTGGTCATTTTGGCATATGGAAAAGTAAGGTTCTAGATGCCTTCTTTCAGCAGGGTCTAGACATTGCTATTGAAGGAGAGAAACTAGATGATGTTGAGGAGAAAGAATAGAAGGTAATCAATAGATTAGCATGTAATACAATTTAATCATGTCTTTCTAGAGAGCAGAAGTATGCATTTTCTAAAGAAACTTCTGTAAGTAAATTATGGATGGTGCTGGAGGAGAAATTCTTGAAGAAAAGCAGTCAAAACAAACTCTACATGAGAAAAAGAGATTGTTCCACTTTAATTATGTTTCAAGTACCACGATGAATGATCACATTATTAGATTTAATCAACTAGTAACTGATTTGATGAATATGGACATGACTTTTAATAATGAAGATCTGGCTCTGATGTTAGTGGGATCACTTCCTGATGAGTTTGAGTATCTTAAAACTACTCTACTTCATGAGAAGGTTGTAGTGTCTCTAAGTGAAATAACTGCAGCCTTGTATAGTTATGAATTATGAAAAAAAGAAAAACAAGAAAATACAAGTGTTAAAGTAGAAGCATTTATTGTTAGAGGTCATTTGCAAAACCAAAATAAAGGAAGGAGAGGAAGATCTACGTCAAAGTCCAAACTGAGAAAAGATTAATGTGCTTTTTGTCGAGAAAAAAGGCACTAGAAGAAAGATTGTCTTAAGCTAAAGGACAAGGGCAAACTTGGAAAGGGAAAGGTTGTCTCAGATTTAAATGTAGCTGAGTGTGATGATGCAGATTCAAATCTTTTAATTGCTGTTACACCATCAATTAATTATTCAAGTTCATGGTTGCTAGATTCAGCTTGTAGTCACTATATGACTCCTAATCGAGAATGGTTCTTTAACTTTAAAGAACTAAAAGGTGGGGTTGTCTACATAGTGAATAATTCCCCTCTTAACACATATGGGATTGATTCAATTTGCTTGAGCAATTAGGATAGATCAGTCAAAACCTTAATATATGTTCATTATGTGCCGAATTTAATGAGGAGTCTCATTTCTGTAGGAACCTTAGAGTCTAAAGGTTTCAAAGTAGGGCGAAAGATGAGATAATGAGAATCATCTCTGGTGCAGTTATGATAATGAAGGGGATTCAGAAAATAAATAATGTGTATTGCTTTCTAGGTAGTAAAATTATTAGGACAACAGTAGTAACAGCTTCTATTGATGATCAAAAGTCAGAAGCAACTAGGTTTTGTCATATGTGATTAGTGTATATTGGAGAAAAATCCTTAAAATTGCTAATAGATCAAGGATTATTGAAAGGAGCTTGTGCTTGCAAATTGAATTTTTATGAGTATTGCATCAAAGGAAAGAAAACAAGGGTGAAATTTGGAATAACCATCCATGATACTGAGGGTATTTTGGATTTTATTCATTCAGATATATGGGGGCATTCCAAGAATGCTTGATTAGGAGGAAAACACTATTATGTTTCCTTTGTTGATGATTTTTCTCAAAGAGTATGAGTGTATACAATAAAAATAAAGGATGAGGTGCTAGAAATTTTCCATAAATGGAAAAAGATGGTGGAGACTCAAACAGGTAGAAAATTCAAACGTCTCCACACAAAAAATGATGGAGAGTTTAAAAATGATCCATGTTTGAAAGTTTATGAAGATGAAGGTATCATAAGGCACTTCACTGTTAGATATACACCATAACAAAATGAGGTGGCAGAGCAAATGAACCAGACATTGTTGGAGAAGGTTCGATGTATACTGTCCAATGCTGGGTTGGGTAAAGAATTTTGGGTTGAGGCTATAATATATGCTTGTCACCTTGTTAATTGCCTACCATCGACTATTATTGGTGGTAAAACACCATTGGAGAAATGGTTTGGAAAACATGCTATAGATTATGATTCCTTACATGTGTTTGGTTCCACTACATATTGCCATGTTAAGGATTCAAAGTTGGACCAAAAACCAAATAAGGAAATCTTTATGGGGATCATATCTAGTATGAAAGGCTATCATCTTTGGTTTCCATAAATAAAGAAAGTAATCTTCGGTAGGGATGTTACCTTTTATGAATCTACCACGTTAAT